>CANTUR010000162.1:2615000-2887807 GCA_947683625.1 Mallotus nudiflorus
AATACTGATTGCCATCTGTCTAATGCTAATCGGCATTAGGCCAAATGTCGATCGATAGACATTTGGCTAATGCCGATCGGCATTAAGTTGAATGCCGATCAACATTTAGTTGAATGCCAATTGACATTTGGCTGAATGTCGATTGGCATTTGACATGCCAAAGCAAATTTCCAAAAAAAAAACCTCCAAAAACTTGATTTCTTCCAATTTAAACCCTACAACTTATAATTCTTGCATTTAAACTTTAAAACATTACAATTTAATCCTTTAAATCATGAAACTTAATTCTCTTTGTTTTTTTCTCTTTTTTTATCACTCTTTTTATTTTTTTTATCAAATTTCCTATCTTTAGAAGTTACATTATGTGATATATGAATGTTCTTTGAATTTGCATTTGTGCCCATGTTGAATGAATATAAATGAAATGAATTCATGTTAAACATGCATATGCTATCAATATCATAATGCATAGTACCATTAAGATGTACATTACATAAGTAAGCATGATCATAATTTATATCATCAATCACTAAAACAAAACAAGTCCTAAATTTTTATTCAAATAAGACAATAAGAAAATTTATTTCCTATTCTAGATGATAAGGATGCTGGGTCTCAAGGTGGTTGTCCTTCAAGTTGCTGACATAATAGCTCTTCTTGCATCTTCATGCCAACTATCTTTATGATGTTATCTTTCTATATATCTTAATTGTGCATTTTTCTTTCTTGTTTAGCAGCTTCTCATCATCAAACTCATCACCCCATCCCGTAAGCACAATCGACTTGAAGGGTATGTCAAAAGAAGGTGGTTTAGTGTAAAACAACTTTTAGTCGAACTTACTTGAAGGATGACCCAATAAGTCTTCTGCTCCTTCCTCATCTTTAGGGGCATTAGGAGATTTCTCTTTGGTTTAAGGTCTAGGTCCTCAAAGGAGCTTAGCACTTCTTCCTCACTAACTCATGAGTTAATCATTATGGTAACTAGGGGTAATACATTTTGGTAGTTTAGGAAAGGATTATTTCTGGTGCTTGGGTTTTCAGGGTCTGTGATCTTTTTGGAGTATAAGGTTTTGGATTTCATGTTTAAGGCGGATGCAGTTATCCATGGAGTGTTTGAGGTTTTGATGAAATTGGCAAGGCTTTTTTATGTTATAGCCTGGGGTGTTTGGGTTTGATGGGTTTGGATTAGGTAAAGGTTAAATTAAGCCCTTTGTATTAGGTGCTCTAGGGCTTTTGATAAAGGTTGGTTAAAATTGGAGAATCTTCTTGGTTGTTGAACATCATGCACTTCCACAATTCGGCTAGTGCTTCCTTGCTGTATGCCCCCAATTAGGTAGTTTTTTTGCTCTGATGCTTCTAGCAGTCTTCTTCTTCTCATTCTCAATATCCTCAGCTTGCAACCCATCATCATAAAGGTCTACAAATGTCTTAGGATTCATCATCTATAACCTTTTAAACAAATTAGACGACACATTTCAGACTGTCATCCTAACTTGATCCTTCTCAGTCAGTTTGTTCTTCATGAATCTTGCCTTATTCATGAACCTAGTCAAAAAATGCAAAAATGATTCATTAGGCTTATGCTTGGTCAATTCAAGATCCTTAATGGACACTTCAAGCTTGGTATTATAGTCATGTTGTTTCAGAAAAGTAGTGCAAAATTCTCTTCAGTCCGCTCATATAGATTTGTCTAATCCATGATACCAATTGACAGCTATACCCTTTAAGGATAGTACAAATAACTTGGTAACTACTGATAAAGGAGCCTTAGTAGTGCTCATAGTAGTTGTATATTGACCAAGGTGGATCCTTAGGTCTCAAGTAATGTCAAACTTCTACAGTTGTGGAATCTTGAACTTATCAAGTAACTTATCTTCCTCAAATTGCATCACATCATTAAAATCAAAGAAATAATCGATGCCCTGTCCTCTTAGCAATTCTTCCATTTTGGACATCTTTTAAGTCAATGCTTTCATTTGCATGTATTTTAGCTCTTGAACTTGCCCAAGGGATTCCTTTCTTGCTTTTTCAACCATAAGGTTCTCCACATCCTTATATTTCATTTCCATAGCAAGCACATTCCTTGCAACATTCAATGGTTACCCCCCAGTAGGTGGATCTTTAACAATAGCAACAGGTAGAATTGTAGCAATGGGTGCAGGTGCAGCTGCAACTTGTGGTAATAACCTAACTAAGTCTTGTTTTAATTCATCTTGCATCATTGCTCTCATGTCATCCATCAAAACTCCCTTAATGTCTTCTAAGGTCCAATTTCCTTCATGTTGTTATTCTATCTTTTCTGTTTGAGTTGGTGTAGCTTCTAGGTAAAGCGGGTTGATAGGGCTCTTTTCCAAACTATGAAGGATCTCTTTAGCTATTGACTTTGGACTCAAATTAGTTCTCACTAATCTGCCACTACTCCATTTCCAAACACAAGAAGAACCAAATGAATCTATGATGGCTGTAAAAGAAAGTGTTAGTATGATGCATGAAATGCATGTATGCATGTATGTATGATGCACATGCTATGAAACAAGTAACAAGTAATAATCAAGTGTACAATATCCTTCCAACCTTATTCCTCCCACACACGTATTCAATGGCGAGTCTTTTTTCCTAGGATTTTTTGTCTTTACTTTAAAATCAATAGGGGATATCAAGAACTGACACGCATGCCAAATCTCTCAAAGCAATAAAGCATAGAAATAATATTTCTAGGTATAAAAGATTAGCCTAATCTTTATTAACACAGATGGGCCTTAAAAGTATGGGCTTAGGCATTTATAGATAGAAATACCTCATGGCAATATTCATCAATTTAGGTAATCTTAGGGGAAGTTACTAAGACACTATATGTGCTGAGTTTGGTGAAAAGGTCAAGGTTCCCTTTGTAAGATGCCCTCCTTTAAGACTTGAGTTACATGCCGAGGTTAAAAGGGCCCAACATCCTTTGAAAACTTGAGAGAAAACTACCCCCCTTTAGGACTTAGGTTACAGACTCTGGTTAGATGAGCCTAGTAATCTCTCTTGAACCGAGTTAAGGCTAAGAGTGATGGTTAGCCAATTTACAATCCCATAAAGGTAGTGGAATCATGGAACCATAAACCAACGCCATCGGTTAATAGGGACATGTAGAATGAATGCAAGAATAATATAATAATTAATAAAATAATTCTAAAGAACACAAGTAGAATCAGTATCTTTTATCCCTAGTGGAGTTGCCATTGTAGACGGTGGGGTTTAGTGCACACATAAGATTTTAGCAACTGCAACACTGTTTGAGCTTAGGGCTTTAAAGAACACACTAACCACTATCACAAAGACATGGCGTGGAGATGAGGAGTCGCCACCTAGGGTAATAACTGGGACAAATAGAAAACGTGGTACACAATTCTCTAAAGAAAGCTAGCACCACAACTAGGAGATTCTAGGTACGACATACTAACTTCTTTCAGTCTTGTGTTCATTTAGCATTACTTTATAAATTATTATTTTATCCTCTATTTACATGCAATTTCATACAAACCCTTATTCAAACAATTAACTCCAAACAAACTAGTTATGAAAAATACATGTAAACAATGCATTCATTAAATGCATAATCCCTAGGTTAGTCTAATCTACATTGATTTTAATTAAATGGGCTAAATCTACATGTTTTAATTTATAAGTAATCTTAAGTCTACAAATTATGGAAAAGGCTTAGATTAAATGGGCTAAGTCTAAATTAATTAAATTAAGTGGGCCTATGTCTAATTTAACTAAATGGACCTAAGTTATCTCTACCATAAATGTAATTAATTATGAGCCTAAAATGCATTTTAAAAACCTAGGCCTAAATTTATTTAAATGGGTTAAAGCCTAATATGGGCTTAAGGCCTAAAACACATAAACAAACAAGCCCCAAAAATAATAAAAAATATCAAAACAAATAAATAAAAGATCAAACATTTAATTTAACTTATTCTAAAACCCTAATTTAATTAAAATGACTTTAAACCAAAAAAAATAAAATAGTCAACAGGCAAGCCTAATTCCAACAATTTAAATCTAATCCAATTTTAATTAAACAACTTAATGATTTCTATAACCATTAATTTAAATTAATTACCCAAATAAAACCCTAATTTTACTAACCAATTAATGAAAATAAAACACAAAAGCACACATACAAAATTTCATTAGTCCCACTATTGGGGCTATTACAATGAACTATTGAAAATAATAAAAAAGAAAAAGAATTAATACATTCCCAAAAATAAATAAAAACAAGACAATTAAATAAAAAACCTAGAAACTACATTTAACTATAAGGTTCCATTCATAACATTCCATGGACCTCTATGGATTTGGTCCTCCAAGTATGATCATCATGTAATCCCCTCCAAAATCACCATCACAAAAAGGTAAAACAATGATTAGTGAATAATATTACGATAAAAATTCAATAAAATTGAAATTCAATAAAAATAATAAAAAATAAAAGAAAGTAAGGAGAATATAATGCTTATGGATGTTGAATAGATTGTTCCTCAAACCAGTAAGATCACCATTGTTTTTAATAGGCCTTCAAGAACTTGTTATTCTTCTTCTAAAAAATCTCCCACAAATAAATCACCAAGAATTTTTTTGTATACTGCCTAAAGAAAAGTCTAAAGATACTTAGGAATAAGAAAGCCAAAATTACAAAAAACAGTGCTGAGGATTGAGAATCCCCCCTCTTTTCCAGGAGCTTAAGCACTCTTTTTTTAGGAAAAACCAAAAAACCCCAGGCTTTACGTACTGAAGAGTTCCAATTTTAAAAGGATTTTATTTCCTAAAAAATTAGATAAATCCCAAAAATAAATTTAAGAAAAAAATATTTAGCCAATTAAAATTTAGGAAAAATATTTTTATTTTCTATAAAAGTAAAAAAAAAATGGAAAACATGTAATTCTGACCGGAATTGTGTAATTTCGAACTTTTGAGGTTTCAAACTTCAAGTGTTAAAAACCTATTTATAACATTTTTATCATTTGAGTCATTTGTTGCATCCATATTTTATTATTTCGAAATTGGATGTTTACAACGCGATTCAACAGTTATTAATTCTTGTTTATCACCCTTCTGCTACGTTAGGTCATAAGTAATATTCTATCTTTATGTAACGCTTTTAGTTCATTTTCTTTTAAATATATGCCTAGAATAGCTAATAAAGTAGCACATTCCCTTGCTCAGCTATCGTTTAATTTTGTTAATTTTGTTTATCTATCGTCTTCTTCTTTCCCAAGAGAAGACGTGGAGAATGCTTTATTTGACTCTTCTTTGCTTTAACGGAAGGTTCATATTTCTCAAAAATAAATAAATAAATTCACCTCTATTTTCTTAGTATATATTATACTTGCAATACATACTTACATTTTTAAAGCTATAAAACAGCATTGTAATGAAATAAAAAGTCAGAATTGAAGAAATGGGGTTTACAATTCGATATGAGGATCACAACATTTATGATAATACATAAGTTTGCATTGAGGTTTTCAATTTCCATACATATTAGTATAAACTCAAAATCAAAGAAAAAGGAAGGCTATTGTTCATTATGAAAAATCAGCTGGGCCAAAAAACATACATAAAATATCCAAGAAAATATAAACACAATTTTAAGGAAAATAAGAATCCAAATGAACAAATAGCACTTATTCAAGCAAATAATGCTCTTTGTTTAACTTCCAAATAAACTCAGAAACCACCTAATTCCAATATATAGAAGTTCAGTTAACTTTAAAAATTATTGAGGAGATATCCTTGGAATTGCAAGCTAGTTCCCAATCTGAAGTAGGATATATACTCCCTTTTTTAAGATTCTTTGTTCAATGGTCTTTAACATTATATAGGTAATTTCTTGAAAACATTGAGAAGTCAATATTCAGAAGCTCCTTTCTAATACAACCCCCAAAAATCTATCCTATACGTTATAATTAGACCACATTTTCTAAGGTCATAAAACATTTTAGGTTCTTCAAGAAACTCAATTTCTTCCAAAGAAGGATAAATTTATGTTCTATAATATTCAATGCACCTTTTTCCTTGGACTTCAAAAGCAAGTCGGGAAACCTGCAAGAAAAAGAGAAAAATAGAGTACAACGATGATTCAAAAACATAAATTGTAAAATTATGATTTCAAATCCACAACAATTTTTTTTTTTAATTTTTTCATACTAAAAAAACAATGCATAGATTCTTTTACATAAATTTTTTGTGACTATATTCAAAAAGACCATAATAAAATACCAAATTCTGAAATGCTATACCTAGTGACATAAAGCAGCATTTCCCTACTGATATTGTAATGGAACCATTTTCGAAATGTCATCTACATATAAAATGATCTCCAAAATAACTAGATGAAAAAGGAAAACAGTAAGATACAGGCACCTAAATTATCAAAAAAACTTACATTGAAGAAACAGCCAAACACTTGCTCTGACCTTAAATCACAAAAAAATAATAATAACAGAGAAGGAAGGAAAAAAAAATAAAAAGGGATACCTATCCGAGCTCAATTTCCATATGAACATTTTAAAGTTGAGAAAACATGAAAGATAAAATAAAAACTGCAGTGCCATGCACCTAACATGCTTGGAAATTCTTATCCAATAGAGTAAAAATAAAAAAATAAAAAATGAAATTAAACAACAGAGTCAACATTTATCTTCTTAAACATAATGAACATGAATTCGTAGTTACTATGATCAGAAAATCAAATACTCAGTCCCTACCATCTTCTACAAAAAGAGTTGCACATAGAAAACAACCAACTATATATATATAGTTACTCTAACCTAATTAAGTTAAATTAATGTAGATGCTACAGTTTCATTATTTTGATGTTATTAATTAATGCCATAAACTACTAAATTGAATGTTATGGCTATTTCTTTATTTTTGCAGCTCTTTTTTCTTAACTTTTCATAGATATTAAAAAGAAAGAATTAAAATAATTTCAATCTTCCAATTTTGTTTCACTTCACCTTTTTTTTTCCTGTCCATTATCATTTTGTTTTCAAGAAACACTAAAATCACCATAATACTACATCTAGGAAAATAAAATGGTCAACTTTTTTTTCCTTCAATTCTTTTTGTAAATTGGTAAATTAAATGACTTTAGCATCGATGAACTATACAATAAGAATAACTCTCTATTTTTTAATTGACGACAGCATAAATCAAATGCTATATTTCAAGATGCCCTTATAGATGAGTTATTACTTAACTCTTCCCTAACTGGCTTTTTCCATCAATTTTTAATCCAACATATAATGCCTCCTCTGTTATCTTTATTTCATTTTGTATATATAGTATTGGAGATATCAATACATCATATATCTAAAGAATATAAAGAGTTTAAATAACATACAATTAATAGCGTAAATTGAATTTTAATATAATACAATTAATTTTGTATTCCACACCTTTAACTCCATTTATATACTTACAATGTGCCGATAACGTATAAATTATATTTTAATGAGAATATTGTAGATGTAACTCATATCTAAATATGGTGGTGGTTACTGTTGAGTGTGTTGGGAATATGAACGAATCATATATTTAAACTAGTTCGTAGTCCCATGCGATGCATGGTTGTGATTTAATATTTTGAAAAATTTTAATGAATATTTTAATATTTTAAAATATTAATAAATTAATTACAGAAAGCGCACACACACATATGAGTGACGCAGTTTTTCTATTTTACCCTTGCAGCGGAGATTGTAAAAAACAAAAATGACGTCTTGAGAAATGATAAACATTCATTAATGAGACTATCTTGTAAATGTAATTAGCTTCCTTTACAAGTTGATCTTTATTACATGTTGAATATCAAAGGTCTTTATATATTATGTTAAGTATTCATTCCAAATTACAAATCTTTTTTACAACATATTGTTATTAAGAAAAAAAGGCACAAGTTTATAGTAGATTTTGATACAAACACAAAAGAAAACATGGATTCATTTTACAACAGAAGAGTAAGAAACAAGTATTATGTTGTGCTTAATAGACACACATTTGGGATTTACACATCTTGGGAAGAATGTGCTCATTGAGTTGTAGGATTTAAGGAGTGTCTATATTAGTCTTTCAATACTATGAATAAAGTTGTAACTGCATGGAAGAAATTCAATAAAGCAATTTTTGTTGTCCTAGCCACATTACATGTTAAGAAGGTTGAGAACAAAACCATTATAATCAGGAGGAACAATCATATTTCTTTTGACGGTTTCAATTTTCTTCTTCAGGGAATTATGATAGTTGTGTTCGTAATTGACTTTGGTTTGGGGAAGATAACAAAAGTTGTTGATGCAAAAGCCTCTCCACTAGTTAGGCAATTGCATCCTGGGTTATAAAATAGTTTATGTTTGAAAAGTATAAATTATGATTTGTGTTTTATTTTGAATGTATTATTTTTATGTTAATAACAAAATTTTGTTTATGGTTTGAAATTAATGATACGGATTACTTTTTTATTAAACTTTAGGTTTCATATCTTATAATGTCTATTATTTTTGAATTTAGAAATGAAATATTGATGACACATTGAAAAATCATAATGATGGACTCACTAGTTAACCAATTTATGAAATTGAGGTTAATTTTAGTGGTATCAACTTTAAGAGTTGCAAAGATGTTATAGTTTGTTGAACATAATGTTTTCCTTCACCAGGCGATGGACAAATTGAAAATTAACTTCACCACATATTTAAATAGTAACTTTACAATTTTTATACTTTGATTTATTGGAAACAAAAGTAGTGAAATGTTAGTTTTCATTTCATATAAAGTGTTTTTGCTGAATAATTAAACTATAATTTTTTTAATAGAAATAAAAGGGACAAAAATCTTAAAATATTGATACCTTTCTTATTAACTTAGGTTCATTTTATTTTAAACTTTGATTAGTTTGTACTTGATATAGTCAATCCAGAAGTTAGAAGATTTTTTAATATTTTTCATAAATGTAAATTCATTAATAAAATTAAAAAGGGACAACATTCAATAGGGATAAACTCTAATATTAAGGTACTTCATTAAGTCCATTCTAAATACGGCCTATATTCTATAAGATTGAAAGTAGTATATGATTTTCTAATTGTACCAGAGAATCCATCCATGAAGGAGTACATTGTATATATGACGATGTTGTCAACCAGTATGTCTATATGAGGTAGTGGGAAATCATCCTTCGGGTAGGCCTTGTTTAGATCTTTATAGTCAATGCAAATTTTTACCCTTCCATCTTTCTTTAGTACTGGCACCACATTTGCTAACCATTCTGGAGAGTCTACTACCTCTAGGAATTTTGCTTTGATCTATTTCTCGATGTCCTCTTTCACTAGTTGGCCCCATTTTGGTCTGAGTCTTCTCAGTTTCTACTTTACTAGTTTGCACCCTTCTTTGGTTATAATGAAGTGTTAAACAATGTCTATGTCAATACCAAGCATATCATTGTACATCCAAACAAATACTTTTAAATATTTTATTAATATTTTTTCAATTTCTCTCCTCTCTTTAGGGGTAACATCTTTTAAAATATGCAGAATGCGTGGTTCGGATTATGTGCTAATGTTAAATGATTTAGTGCATATGGAATGAATGTCAAATATGCTAATGTTTTCATCAATGCAATTCACACTACCATAAGGAAAGACATTAAACAAGTAAGAAAAATATGATTTCATTGCATTCACTTTAGAGTTCCTTACATCATCATTTTTAGCAAAGAAAAAATATAGAGATCATCATTAGCAATGTCTTCAAACAAGATGTCATCGATGCTTGATTCGAGGATGGCAGCAGCTTGAGCATGATTGATAACTTCACTTTCATATTATATCTCCAAGATTTTCATTAGTTCACAAATGTCAGTCTCGGTGATCATGTCTGGCAAGTGCTTCTCCTTCAGGTTATCATTGAAGATCTCGAACCCCAGTTTCTTAATTTCATTGCTCACCCATTCCTTAGTTTATCCTTAATAGACTTGGGTTAAGTTTTCAACCATAAAAGAGGTTGATTTCTTAGCCCCAATATCCTTTTTAGGATCATACCCTAGACTGTTTCTATTAGTCTATCCTCAAAAATCAAGGATTTTTGTGACTTTAATGTTTCTTCCTCCTACTCCAATTCTAGGTAGATATTGCATTTTCATCATCATAGCAATAACTTTAAGATTGACATGACTGTCATTGATCACAAAAACCTAAAATCTTGGTAGGACAACATTTAGATAGGCAATAATGTTATTTTTTTAATGGGGATGGTAATGGCCTTTCCTTTCGGAGGGAACTTGATCTTCTGATGCACAGTTGAAGGTATGCCCCCTAGTGGGTGGAACTAAGGTCTTCCTAGTAGCAAGGAAATAGTTAGAGGGATTTCCAGGATAATAAATTCTATTTCTAATTCGATATATCCCATTGTAACTACCACTTTAAAAGGGTTGATGACTTGCATCTTTGAATCATCGTAGGCTTGAATAAGCATATTGGACTCCTTTAGACTTTCAACATTCATCCTGAATGTATATAGCGACCTCAAGGGGCAAATATTAATGGCAGACCCATCATCTACTATAATATTTGGGGTCGTCTTAGTATTGACAATTGCCTATATGAAGAAAGGAAAATTGTGGACCCTTCCCTTGAGGGGTAAATCTTTATTTAAAAAGGTGATTGCATTAGAAGGAGCTTTCATTAGAGAGGCTATCATCTTACAAGGTGAGGTATCAGTGGCAATCTTTGCTTCATCTAGTGCCCTAACTAAGGCATCATTGTCCTTCTTGGAGGCCATAAGTAGGTCCTAGATACTGGCTTGTACCTAAGTTTTCTTGAGTTGTTTGAGGATAGTGCCTTCCTCTTTAACTAGAGCTTAATCTTTTGCTACTTCTTTCTTTTTAGAGGGTTCCTTCTCTTTCTTAGGTGGTTGATATACCTACCCATTATGAGTTACATAATTAACTACTAGTGAGGGCTTCTCATCTGCATACTTATATACTTTTGTACTACTAATTTGGTCCCAAAAAATGATTTTAAGATCATTAGAGTCATACCATATATCTATCCTCATGATCTGTAGGTTTTGAAGCTGAATAGTATTGTTTGTCACATCTTTATTGTTAAATTCTTCTCCCCACCCTGAGGTTGTTATGTCTTCTAAGAGTGTGTGAGCTGTTAGTGATATGCACTAGGTCAATCATTTATGATTATGTATTGACTTTCTTATTTTATTAATAAAGAGGTATTATATTATCATTTGATTTTATGATAATTACATGAATGGTTAATTCTTACTAAGGCCATCAAGTATGTGAATTGATAGTAAAACCATTAGATTAAAATAAGAGTTCTATTCTAATTATCCCTAGCCATTTATTCATTATATGAATATTAAAGTATTAAGGCTAGTATGATGTTGACTGATGGTTATGTTTTACTAATCATAAATATGAGATATTAAGTCAACTCATAGGTACATAATGAGAGATCATGTACCGGATTGACCCACTATGAGAATACCACATAGATTATTGTCATAAGTATTTCTTATCACAGTAATTTTATTTCGGTCCTTTGACCTTGAAATCATCATGGATTTCTACATAGCTATTTTATGTTTTGACACATTCTAACATTGTCTTTGATCGGATGATTAAAAGAATGTTGTTGGATATAAAATTAGTTATGTGAGGAATGTGAGTGATTTAGAAGGAATTTATCCCTCATTAATATGAGAAAGATATCTAAAGGCCCTTAGATGAGATAGACTGAATGAAAATGCATGGCCATGCTGAAATGAATTGATAAAGAGTTATCATTTTCAGTCTACTTGGAATCAAGTCATAATATTGAACTATATAAGGATGACATTCTATGCCTTATGTTCAATTAAGATATCATGTGATAAAGGGACAATAAAATTCACTGTAATTAGGTTATGTCGGATTATTGACTTCACATGACTTGGGTAGTCATAATGTCTTGCTAGAGGCCACTTATGACTTGTAGGCCTAAATAGAGATTTAGGCCCACTGCCAATGTTATGTGAACCTACAGGGTCACACACTTAGAACAAGCCCAAAACGGATATGGATTTAATAAGCCCAAAATAAACTCTATGGAAATAAATAATTAAAATGTTTTATTTATTTGTTTATTTATTTAAGATAAATGTTATTTTAAATAAATAAATAAGATATTATTTTTGATTTGTTTTTAAACAAAATCAGAATATAATAAATGGAAAATTACCAAAAGGTCATTGGTAAGTGAAACCCTAACTTGGAGTCTATAAATATGTTATATTCTCTAGGGTTTCACATACTTGTTTTTGCCTCCAAATTCATTTTCTTTCCTCTTAGAAAACAAAGATAGAGTTTTTCTTTTTGTTCTTGATTTGTGAGACAGTCAAGAGGTTGCTAGCACACACACTCAAATTTGTTTTGTGAAGGGCTATTCGTGTGGATACCTATAGAGGACGCATCCTTTTGGAGACATCTTGATCTGAACAACCAAGCTAAAAAGCTCGAGGTAAGGTGTCACCGGTGTGAAACTCCTCTCATCCTTCCAGAGAATCTTGCCTCTTCTGCGTTTTGGTAAGATTTTAAAATCAATTAGTCGAATTACATGGATCCTGGCTTGGGAACGTGACAAAATTTTAATTTTTTTGCTGCGTTTGCATCACAGTCCCCAACATGAGCAGCAGTTGGTGCCATGTACTTGAATTTGTAGTCAAACTTGCTAGATGGCTGGCCTAGTAATCCCATACTTCATGGATACTATTGAAATTTTTGTCTACGTCTACTTCATATAGGTAGGGGCAATCAATCACTTCATTGTTCATGGGAAGAGCTATATCCCTTGCTCTTTTTTGCATCATCAAGTGGGGAGGAACTTTTGAGGAATTGGAATGTATTCAAAGGTAGAAGGGCATTACTCATCTTCACTAGAATCATGAGGCTTAAGAATAGGTTTTGGGAGTTTGTCATTTGGGGGCTTATCTTGGGTTTCTTATATGGCTTGGATTGATTTTTCAACGAAGTCTTCTAGTAGATTAGAGGAGATTATGTCAATGGCTGGTGGAGGCATGTTTTGATAGTTTGGGAAAGGATTGGTCTTGATACTGGGTCATCAATTTTTCCAGAGTCAATGAGGTGTTAGATTACATTTTTGAGGGTTCTGCATGTATTAGTAGTATGGCCAAGAATTTGGTAAAAGTGGTGGAATAAGTTTTGGTTAATTTAAGGTGGTAGTGGGTTTGAAAGAGTGATGTGAATCCATAAGTATATGGGTCAAGTTATAGAATAGGATTGTAAGTCCATATATCAATCCCACAGGGAAGAGGTTAAGTACTAGCTTGCTTGATTTATGTGCTTGTCTGAACATATCAATTTTTATGTTGTAAAGCAATTAAAATTAAAACTAAATTAATTTTTTATGAAGAATAAGCAGTGTGTAGTATGTACTAAAGTTTCTCTTTTCAACTGGATCTGTATTAACTCAAAATCTAATTTATATAATCTCTCCCATAGTCAAGTTTAAGATGCTACCATTGTGATTCTCATAAATCTTTCTCGAGCATTTAAAAGGTGAGCTTATTATTTTAAATATTAATTTAAATAAAAGGACTCTCGCCTTAAAAAACTCTAATCAATAGATCCATAACAAACTTAATCCCTAAAGGTAAAAGGCAATATTAACTCTTAACCAGTATCTCTACTCAAATTAAAATTTAATAGTTTTTATTCTAGATCCCTAAGTGTAAATCTCCTCTTGGTCTCAAAACTCTTAGTATACGATAACTCAATATAAACATTACAACCGTCGGCAAAAATCTCCTCTTGGTCTCAATATACCAACTTAAATAATTGAATCATTCATGAAGCATAAGAATAAAAACCATAAATATAACATGAATTGATATTATATTTAAAAAGCAATGTGAGTTCAATAAATATCCAAGTTACTCAGACAACTCTAGTACAAAATGAGATTAAGCTACCATGTTCATATAGAGAATAAGAAAAAAATTAATAAATATAACAAAAATAATCAAGATACAATATGAGAAAAGAGAAAACTCCTTAATCCTTGTCAATGTAGCTCCAGATTGATGATATCTTTATTGTCTACGTGTACTCTAATGCAGATGAATGAGCTTCACTCTCTATCCTCTCTAGAATTCTCTCTAATTATTCTTTGTTTCTCTCTTTCTCTCTATTTGTAATTCTGTGATTCTCTTTTTTCACTGCTCTGTGAGTTTATGGTGCTTTTATATCCTCAGAAATTAGGGTTGGATGTGGTATATGCATGCTTCTTTTTATCTAGGTAGAATTTCCTTAAATGTACAAGCATACCTGTGCAAATCCAAAATTTGGTTTGCACGGCTGTGCACATGCAAAGGAAGTCATTAGCACGATCGTGTTATGCCTTGCATGGCCGTGTACTTTTCTTTTAGTGTAATACAAGGTCGTGTTATGCCTTGTATGATCGTGCACTTTTATTTGTAATTTTTAGCACAGTCATTCTTGGTATTGCATGTACGTGTATTCCTTCCCACAAATACTGGCATGCCCATGCCCATGCTTGACATTGCATGGTTGTGCATGATCAATGTACACCCGTGTTCCTTTCTTTTCTTTTCTTGATCTTTGACATTTTTGCACAATTGTGATGCATATTGCATACCTATGTATTTTCATTCTTACATACAACATAAAAACTCAGTGAGGAGAATACAAAGATTGGACAGAAAATATAAAACTCTTAATTTGTTTAATTAATGCATGATTTGTCTATATTTTATTTAAATGTCCTATTATTTTCTAAATGCTAATTCTATTAATTATTATGCAGAAAATGGAAAATTATGCACCTAAAATGTGATATTATTAAATTAAAATGAGCCTAATTTTTAATAAGAAAATTCAATTATCAAATACCCCCACACTTGAACTTTTACTTGTCCTCAAGCAAGAACCTTATTATAACAATAATATAAACATATTAAAATAAAATTAAGGATAGTTTAATCACTATAGGAATTAGGTTACTACAAGTATTATTTAGGAAAACTGAGTTAATAAATTGAGAAAAAGACTGCGCATATTACCAAGTGAAGCATACCTCTTAAATGAATTATTCATAAGAATTGATGAACTAAAACTTATAAACTAAGGAAAGTCAAACATATTTAAACTATTAGTCAACCCTTAAGCTAAATATGATACCATCTAAATTTTTATTTTATTTTATTTTATTATTTATTTATGTTGGATTAGAATCCTTCCCAACTTTAGTATTCCCTACCATTCCTGTATTACTGAGTATGAATACTGCCGTTAGGTACCTTTGGATTACTCATACTCATTTGAGCATTGGAGTAGAATGGAGCTTATTATAGGCTTTAAAATCTTTTTGCTCCTCTAATCCTTTTTTTTACTCAACTGAATTATCATATAGTAGAAAAAAGGCTTTCCTAATAATTAAAATCTATCCAAATCTCTTAATTACCAAAAATTGTATCCAAAAATCATTTTATATAACATCAAAGAGAGGTATATATTTAGGTCAATTAAAAGTTAAAAAGTCTAATTCTCAATCATTAATAATGCTTTAAACTGTATACTATAAGAATTAACCATATATTACATCAACTAAATAAGCTAATTTTAATTTTAATATACAAAGCTTATAACTAAAACAAGTTAGCAAAAATAAAAAGTGTAGGATTTTTTTTTTACATGAACTGCAATAAATAAATGACAAATCACTCAAAATTAACAAGATTAAATACTAAAAGGTAAAGTAAGGAAATAGTCCCCCCACACTTGAATTGTACATTGTCCTCAATGTGTTTCACTACAAGTAGAAGGTAAAGTAAGGGGTGTCAGATGGTCCACTGAGGATGTAAAGTCACATGCCTTTGAAAATGAATCTACACACCTATGTTATGTGTAAATGGATGGATTATGCGCATGCCCATGCACATTATAAACTTGAAAATTGCATGGTCATGCTAAATGAAGCATGACTGTGCACCTTATAAGTATTAAAATTGCATGGACATGCCAGGTAAGGCATAGCCATGCACATTTTGAGCATGGGAAGAATGGTCGTGCTAGGTGAGGCATGGTTGTGCACAATGGTGGCATAAAATGACACATTCGTGCACAATAGTGGCTTAAAATGACATGATTGTGCTAGGTGAGGCACGACCATGTTTTGGTGCCCGATTGCATTGTGTGTTACTTAGTGGCATGCCCATGGTACTTTTGTGAAGCTTGGCCCTCTTTATGCATGCATACATTGTGCAATAATAACATATATCCCCACTTTTATATTATCATTCAAAGTCACTCTAAACATTTTCAAAGTCAATCAAACATTCAAGCACACAAATAATTATAAAAATTTATAAATAAAGACAAAATTAAAGAAAACTTTCCCAATTTTTTCCAGATGCTGCAGTACTCTGCATTCTAAACATCATTAATGACTTAAGAAGGGTCTCTACTGCATGTATATCCAGGGTATTCAAAAAATTGCATGGAACATAATGCTCCTTAGGGGGCATCAAGCTAACTAAAAAAAATTAAATAAGTAAATAAAGAACACTTGGATTATCTCCCAAGAAGTGCTTTGTTTATGTTTGGTCTTAAGCTTGATTATGGCCATGTGTCAAGCTTAAGTGCCCAATCTTTCCTAGATCTATTCATTGTCTTTTCTAGAATCTTCTTAAGTTCTCTATTACTCACTTCAACTTGTCCATTGGTATGCGGGTGGTAGGATGTAGAGATTTTGTGCTTTACACAATGTGTTGCTAAGGGAATTTCAAACTATTTATTGCAGAAATGACTTCCTCCATCAATTATAATGACCCGAGGAGTCCCAAACCTTATGAAGATCTTTTTTAAGAACTTGTATACCACTCTGGCATCATTAGTATTACAAGCATGAGCCTCAACCCATTTTGACATATAGTTAACACAAACAAGAATGTATCGACTCCCAATAGAGGAGGGAAATGGTCCCAAAAAGTCTATACCCCATACATCAAGGAGTTCAACCTCTAGAATTCTAGATTTTAGCATCTCCTTTTTCCTTGAAAGTCCCCCAATGCACTGACACTTATCACAGTTCATGATAAAGTTTCTAGCATCCTTAAATATAGAAGGCCAATATAATCCACTTTTAAGTATTTTGGTCGCTGTCTTGTTGGGTCCATATTGTCCACCATAAGGAGAACTATAATAGTGGTGCATCACATTATATATCTCTAAGTTAGGAATGCACCTTCTCATAAAGCCATTATCGCATAATTTCCATAAATAAGGATCATCCAACACATAACTCTTTACATCATGCGTGAGCTTCTTTCTTTGTTGATATGAGAAGTTCTTAGGGAGTTGCCAACATGAGAGAAAATTAGCCAAGTCTGCATACCAATGGATAAATGCAAGTGCAAATAGTGTCTTATTTGGAAAAGTCTCCTTGATGGATGCTTCATCATTATTCCCTTTTTCTAAGCGAGGGAGGTGGTCAGCTACCAAGTTCTCTAAGCCCTTCTTATCTTTGATCACCATATCAAACTCTTACAGTAGAAGTACCCATCGAATAAACCTTGGCTTAGAATCTTTCTTGGATAATAGATATTTGATAGTCGCATGATTTGTGTACACTATCACTTTTGATCTTAGAAGATAAGAACGAAACTTATAAAAAACAAATACAATAGTTAACATCTCCTTCTCTATTATGGTATAGTTAAGTTGTGCTTCTAAGAGAGTCTTGCTATAATAGTATATCATATGTAACCTTTTGTTTTTACATTGCCCTAGAACAGCTCCTATGGCCTGGTTGCTAGCATCACACATTAGTTCGAACGGAAGGCTCTAATCTGGTGTTACCACAATAGGTGTTGATGTGAGTTCCTTCTTTAACCTATCAAAAGAAGATTTACAATCATTAGTAAACTTAAAAGGAACATCTTTTTCTAATAATTGAGAAAGAGGTTTAGAAATTTTAAAAAAATCCTTGATGAAGCATCTATAAAAGCCAGAATATCCAAGGAAGCTTCTAACACCCTTTACATTGGTTGGATAACTGAGATTTTCAATTGTCTTTATCTTGGCTTGATCAACCTCTATTCCCCTTATTGAAATCTTATGTCCTAATACTATTCCTTTGTCCACCATAAAGTGGTATTTTTTCCAGTTTAGCACTAAATTAGTTTCCTCACATCTTGCCAATACCTTCTCTAAATTGTTGAGGCAGCCATCAAATGATTCTCCAAACACTGAGAAGTCATCCATAAAGACCTCCATGATATCCTCAATTATATAAGACAAGATAGTTGTCATGCAACATTGAAATGTGGCAGGGGCATTACATAACCCAAAAGGCATTCTCCTATAGGCATACATGCTATAAGGATAGGTTAAGGTTATTTTCTCTTGGTCATCTGGAGCTATAGCAATTTGGTTGTAGTTTGAGTAGCCATCAAGGAACTAGTAGAAAATATGTCTTATAATTCTCTAAAGCATCTTGTCAATTAATGGCAAGGGAAAGTTGTCTTTTCTTATGACATTGTTGAGCTTCCTATAATCAATACACACCCTCCAGCCAGTAACAACTCTTATTGGGATTAACTCTCCTTCATCATTCTTTACTATGGTTATCCCTCTTTTCTTTAGCACACACTAATTAGGGCTCACCCAACTAGAGTCTAAGATCATGTATATAATACCTACATCAAGAAGCTTTATGATCTCCTTTTTCACCACTTCCTGCATGTTTGGATTCAATATCCTTTGCCATTTAATGATTGGTTTGCACCCATCTTCCATCAATATTTTATACATGTAATAGGATGGCCTTATTCCTCTGATGTCAGAGATCTGCCACTCAATGGCTTTCACCCTTCTCCTTAGCATCTCCATAAGTAAGTTTTCTTGTTCAAAGGTGAGTTTGGAAGAGATAATGACTGATAGAGTTTGGTTATCTCCTAGGAAGGTATATTTGAGGTGAGGTGGTGAAGGTTTAAATTCAAGTGAAGGTAGTGAAATAAAGGAAGGCTATGTGGGTTGCATATTTAAAGTTAATGGTGTATGCCTCTAAGGATGGTCTATTTGAGAAGGTTTAAGTTCAGGAGTTTCTCTCAAACTCCCCTCCCCTTATAGAGGATCTTCAGCTACTTGTAGTTGAGTATGGAAAGCTTAGTCCACACATTTATCTACTACATCCAAGTGCATGTTGAAATCTCCATCAATAGGCCGTCTACTTGCCTTATAAATATTGAAGACACATTTTTCTTCTCCTACTCTCAATGTGAGAGTTCCTTCATACACATCAATCAATGCTTTGGCATTGTATAAGAACGACATGCCTAAAATTAAAGGCACCACCTCATCTTCTTTAAAATCCATAATAAAAAAATCAATAGGGAATATAAACTTGCTCGCTTTTACTAACACATCCTCAATAATCCATAGTGGTTTATTAATAGTACAGTCTACTAGTTGAAGAATCATATTTGTGGTCTTCTCTTCCAAATTCAATTTCCTTAAAATGGATAGGGGCATAAGGTTTTTGGAGGTGCCCGAATCATATAATACTTTCATGAACTGTATACTCCTTATCTCACAAGGGATGGTTAGGCTTCCAAGGTGCCTAAGCTTGCTTAGAAGCTTGTTTGAGATCAGGGCACTGCATTCCTTTATCAAAGTCACTATCTCCA
This sequence comes from Mallotus nudiflorus, assembly GCA_947683625.1. Classification (NCBI taxonomy): domain Eukaryota; kingdom Viridiplantae; phylum Streptophyta; class Magnoliopsida; order Malpighiales; family Euphorbiaceae; genus Mallotus; species Mallotus nudiflorus. Next base: position 2,634,774 of record CANTUR010000162.1, read on the forward strand.
ATTCTTCAAGCTTCTTTTTATTAGAGATCAAGTCTTTGAGAAATTTTGCATACTTTAACATTTGAGTAATGGCCTCCATAAAAAGGTATGTTAACCTGGATCTTTTTAAGCATGCCTAGGAATTTATGAATTGAGGATCAAGCTTTATTCTCTTTAACCTTTATAGAAAGGGAATGGGTGGCTTGTACACTCTTTCTTCACTCTCTTTGGTTCCCTTAGATTCTCCCATGTTTTTTTCTTCATTGGAGCTTTCTTTGATAGTAGCTTTGCCCTATTTGCTTGAGTTAGACTTTGTAGATAGTTCCACTTCTTTACCACTTCTCAGGGTTATAGCTTTCACTTGCTTCCTTGGATTTACCACAGTATTACTTGGTAAGTTTCCTTGGTTTCATGATACCAGTGCATTAGCTAACTAGCCCATATGCACTTCCAGATTGTTAATGGAAGAAGAATGGTTCTTGAACATCAACTGAGTATCTTTTTGAAGCAGGTCCACCTTCGCCTCTAGCTTGCAGTTTGAATCTTCTTGAAGAGTCATCCTTTTATCCATCATCTTTATGAACTTGTCTATCTTACCTTCAACAGAAGAGTTTTTGCTATATTGTGATAGTTGATGCAAGTTTTAAAAAGTTAAGTTTCCAAAACTAGGTGGTGGTTGTCTATTCTGCCCTTGCTCCCCTTGATTTTTCCATGAGAAATTGGGGTGGTTCCACCAAGATGAGTTGTAAGTATTTCCATATAGGTTGCTTTAATTTTGTACATAATTGGCACACTCCATGTTATGTATCAAAACACACTCACTAGTCCTATGCTCCCCCTAACATAACTTATAGTTCAAAGTGGAAGTTTTTGATAGAGCATTAACATTCATTTTTTTAGTTCATAAGCTAAAGCATCCATCTTGGTTGTGACCATATTTAACCCATTAAGTCCCATAACATCCTATTTCTTTATTATCATGGCTCATTCATTCTTCTATAGGTTTGAGATGTAGCAATCTCCTTAAACAAATCAAGAATCTCCTCTAGAGTTTTATTCATGATAGAACCTTCACAGGCTGTATCTATATTGCATCTTACTATTAAATTAATGCCCTTGTGAAAAGAGTGCACCAAATCCTAAGTAGGAATTAAATGTGAAGGACATTGTCTCTATAAGTCCTTGAACCACTCCTAGGCTTCAAAAAGTGATTAATTATCTCTCTGGTAAAAGGAATTAATCTCACTTCTAATTCTTAAAGCTTTAGTAGGGAAAATATTTATTGAAAAAGACTGTGTACATCTCATTCCAAGTTCTGATGGAGTTTGGAGGTAACCTAATAAACCATGTAGTAGCCTTATTAGTAAGAGAGAAAGGAAACTAAAAAAGGTGGATGACTTCTAAAGATACTCCATTCATTCGAGTTCCATAATACTCCATAAATCGATGCATATGTGCAATGGGGTCCTCTAAGGGTAGTCCATGAAACTATGAACTTTGGATCATTTGAATCATGCTAGGTTTAATGTTAAAGTTGTTTATTGTAATTGCCAGTGGCACAATTGGATTATGATCTTGCTACATATTAAAGTTTAAACACTCTCTCATAGTTTTATTGGCCATAGTGTTTTGGCACTAGTTAAGGAGACGATTTGCATTATTTTGATTGTTGATGTTGTTGGCTCCTTCTCCTCCACCATTGGTGTCATCAAGCTCATTTTCTTGATTCATGGTTGCTTGCTACTCTCTTCTCCTTCTATGGAATGTTCTATTAATTTCAGGATCGAATGCTTCAAGCTTTTCATCAAGGCATTAAGTTTTATGCATACACCTAGTTCTTGCAAAAGAAAAGAAAAATAAAACAAAAGATGTTTAAATCAAATAGTATTAAGCTACTTTTAATAATAAATTCTTCCCTGGCAATGGTGCCAAGAACTTGATGCGAATTCACAAGTATATAGGTCAAGTTATAGAATAGGACTGTAAATCTAAATATCGATCCCATAAGGAAGAGGTTAAGTACTAGTTAACTTGATTTATATGCTTGTCTAAATAGATCAATTTTTATGTTGTAAATTAATTAAAATTCTAAATAAATTAATTTTTTATGAAGAATAAGTAGTGTGCAATATGTACTAGAGTTTCTTATTTCACCTAGTTTTGTATTAACTTAAAATCTAATTTATATAATCTCTCTCATAGTCATGTTTAAGATGCTACCACTTTGATTCTCATAAATCTCTCTGGAGCATTTATAAGGTGATGTTATTATTTCAAATAAAGGGACTCTTGGCTCATAATACTCTAATCAATAGATCCATAACAAACTTAAGCTCTAAAGGTAAAATGCAATATTAACTCTTAACCTATATCTCTACTCAAATTAAGATTTAATAGTTTTTATTTTAGATCCCTAAGTGTAAATCTCCTCTCATTCTAAAAAATCTTAGCATAGGATAACTCAATATAAACATTACAACTATAGGTGTAAATCTCCATTCGGTCTCAATATACCATCTTAAATAATTGATTCATTCATGAAGCATAAGAATAAAAACCATAAACATAACATGAACTAAGATTATGTTTAAAAAGCAATGTGATTTCAATACATCTCCAGGTTATTTAGATAAATCTAGTACAAAATGAGATTAAGCTACCATGTTCATATAGAGAATAATAAAATAATTAACTGACGTAGCAAACATAATCGAGATATAAGATGAGAAAAGAGAAAACTCCCTAATCCTTGTCAATGTAGCTCTTGATTGCTAATCTATTTATTGTCTAGTTGTACTATAATGCAAATGAATGAGCTTCACTCTTTGTCCTCTCTATAATTCTCTTTGATTATTCTCTATTTCCCTTTGTCTCACCATTTGTCATTCTATGTCTCCTTTTTTGCTACTCCACAAGTTTATGACATTCTTATATCCTTAGAAATAAGGTTACATGTGGTACATGTGTGCTTCTTTTTATCCGAGTGGAATTTCCTTAAATGTACAAGCATGGCCGTGCAAATCCAAACTTTGGCTTGCACGACCATGAACATGCAAAGGAAGTCGTTAACACAGCTGTGTCGTGCCTTGCACAATCGTGCACTTTTCTTTTAGTGAAATCCACTACTGTGTTGTGCCTTGCATGACCATACACTTTTCTTTGTATTTTTTAGCATTGCTGTGCTTGGTATTGCATGGCCATGCATTCCTTCGCATAAATGTTAACACAGCCATGCTTGGCATTGCATGGTCATGCATGATCAATGCACCTGTGTTCCTTTCTTTAACTTTTCTTGATCTTTGACTTTTTTTCATGGTTTTAATGCATATTGCATGCCTATGTATTTTAATTCCTATATATAAAATAAAAACTCAGTTAGGAGAATACAAATATTGGACAAAAAATATAAAACTCCTGATTTATTTAATTAATGCATGATTTTGTCTCTATTTATTTAAATGGCCTATTATTTTCTAAATGCTAATTCTATTAATTATTATGCAGAAAATGGAAAATTATGCACCTAAAATGAGATATTATTAAATTAAAATGAGCCTAATTTTTAATAAGAAAATGCAATTATCAAAATGGCCTAGAATCTTATGGTTGTAAGAGGTTCTTTTGTTGAAGCCTTTGGAATACTTTGGATAGTGCAAGGTTAAAGTTTGAGAATTTTCTTAGTGGTATGATGACATTGATAGATGGTGAGCTATGGGAGTTGTGTTGGATAATGTTTATTTTTGCAATTCGGGTAAAGGTGTTTTTAGTGTTGGTTAGGTATTATAGTGAAAAGTGTTTCTGGCTTGTTGAGGTTCTTCATCCTCAATTTTGACCCTAGCTTAATAGAGAGCTTTGAAGTCAAGATAATGAGCAATTATCATCTATTTTTTGAAGTATGGTAGTGCCCCTTTGATTATCAGTTCTATTTGTTCATCCTCAGGAGCACAATTTCTCATCTTCACTTCCTTTCCCTGCCATTTGGTGACATAATCAGAGAAAGCTTCACTTATGCCTTATGGTATAAAGGTCCCTTCGAGTGTTGTATTCATATTGCTTTATAAACTTCTGAGTTAGTAATAGTCAATCATTTTTTTATTTCATCTTCAAGGTCAAATAACCATACCCTCGGTCCTCCCTCTAGTGATGTGAAGAAGAATCGAACACTTTATGATTCTGTAAGCTTTGTGGCAGCCATAAAGGTAGCACATTGCCTTATATGGACCTTTGGATCTCCTGTTCCCTAAAAATTAGCTTAAAATCATTTAAAAGCAGCTCAGCTTTGAAAAGTGCTAGGTCAATAAAGCTTTTGGAGCCATGAGTTCCTTTGTCTTTAAAGGTGAATTCCAACTAAGCCATCCTATTGGCTAATAGTTTGACCTCCCATGTCAATTCAGGCATGGTCATGTCAATAATTTTTTATAGCTTTTGGTGCATTCCTAAAATCTTGGTAGTAGTCATTATCATCATCAACTTGAATTGGAGTACGGGGAATTCTCTTTTCCTTATCTACCCTCGGGTGAATAGATTCATATACTTCATTTAGTGGTATGCTATTCTCATCTCGGGCACTTTTAGCTTTAATTTAGGCTTAGAGGATTTTAGCTATGGTGCCATTAGTAAGCAACTTTTGGATCCCCTCTTTTAACTTGTTTTCAAATTGTTGATTGGAGGTATCTTTTTGGTCACTCATGCTTGAATGTAGTATTCATGTGCATTTATTAGGCTTTGCTAAATGAATGATGCATGACATGTGCCTTTAAAAGAAAAGGTTAAGCATGTATGCATGGACTGGATACAAGAAATCCTATAATGGAAAAATGATTATTCTTGCAAGAAATAGTGGTTAGTACGTGCTATCTACATTTATGTGATGTATACATTATTAAAGTTGGTTAGTTTTCAAGCATAGTGAACAAAACAATTGCAAGCAAGCTCTTGCTTCCAACCTTATTTCTCTATAAGGTCATTCAGTCTCTTTCCTAGGTGGGTTTTGAACGTATAGTCATCAAGGGACTATGGTTTTTCTCTCAAAACTAGGCTATTTTGTTTTACGTTGGTCAGAACCAAATGGGGTAAACTGAAGAACGATACTCAAATGTTATTGAGGTAATCACATGATGTCAATGTGAAAGTCAATTATGGGCTTCAAATGATGTCCACAACGCGTATGTGCCCATATGCATAGGACCAAGGTCAATCAAAGGGAGTTTGAGTTCTTGCCCCCACATCGATATTTAATATGCTTACCGCGATTCATAAAAGTATCATTTAATAGTTTACAATTTGATTTTGCCAACATAAAGGACCATAATCTAGTTAGGTTCCTAACCCATTCATTTAATCTAATAAGGATAAATGGATGACATCTCGTAGGTTTTATCATTATTTGTTAATTTGCATAGATTATTCAAGCTGTGGTACATGATTCTTATCATTCCTTATGTTAGGGTGAAAGGCTAATGGTTCCTTTAGCGAGAATGCCCCCATATAACTAGGGTTACGTACTCTGATTAGTGAGTCTAGAATTCTTTTAATAACTCGGTCGCCTCCCTTAAGGACTTTGGTTATAAACTTTGGTTAGATGAGTCCAGCGAATGCATAAGTAAAGACATAATACTATATCTTTGTCTCCCTGTGACTCAACTAGAACCATGGTGGCAATGTCATTTAGTATAATTAAGGCTTTTAGGGACAAGTACTCCATGTGTGATGTGTACACAAATTTGGTGGTGAGGGGCTTTATATGATTGAGTATTGCATAATAAGAAATAGTCATTTTCAAGTTGATCCCTCTTGCTTAGAAGTCCTTAATGGAGTCACCACTATGAGTGACCTTGGATTGATTAGGCATTCTTCTTTTGTGTTTTTGTCTTTGTTGGTGTTTTTGTTTCCGAGGGACATGACAACTTTACCAAATAAGGACAAGTGATTAGTCTCAAGGGACGAGATGCTTTTCATTTTTTGTAGTCATCACTCAATTTTTAGAAAATCAAGAAAAAAAGGGACAATATCAGGTCACTAAATGAGTATTATCCCCAGCAGACATTTTTGGGTTCAGGAGATTGCATCTACTTTATGAGTGTTTCTCATTATATGATATTCAATGTATAGCTACCGCAACACCTTAGTTTCGGTAATGACAATTTTTATAGCATTCACATAGTACATCAAAAAATATAGGATAATAAAGTTGAGAATTTTATTACATCAATTTCCTAATAAAATACATATCAAAATAAAAAGATTATGAAAAATTAAATCTAATATGACTGCTCTGTAAGGATAACATGACCATTTACATAGCATATTTGATGAATGATAGGATGATCACGCTTGTAGTGATTATTTATGCTATAATGATGAACAATGATAATATAAAGATGCATGAGGTCATCATTAGACTAAAAGTATGATGACTCTATTCCGAGACATGAACCTTTCACATTATTGATATTTACGATGTGATTTCATGATTTCGAAAATAGTGGATGCAGAGTGATGATGTAAAATGAGTATAATAACACATATATTATTCACGTAACATGCAAGATTTCCAGTCTCATCACAAAAGCACAACAATATTCCTATATATTGGTGATATTAAAATAAAATGTAGTGTACTAAAATAAACATGCTAAAATGATTGTGTAGTCCTCAAACTTGACTCAGCTCGTATGAACTTTGAAGCTCTAGCTTCGAGAGATTATCAAGCTTTCCTTATTAAAAGGTTAAAAATGATAGTGGAATGATGTTAGATTGTATACTTTTAAAGCATGCTTTAACAAAGATGAGGCTAGGTTTGGTGGAAAAAGGGATCTAACAACCTATAGGAAAGGCTGTGGGAGAGCAAAAATTATATGGAAAGGGTTTCCCACTCCTTCTATCGGACTAACTTTTGAGTGTGTGTGTGTGTGTGTTCACTTGCTTCCCCCTTCCAAAATATTATGTAGAGGGGTCTATTTATAGGAAAAAATGTGTATAATGGGGTGGTGTACACATGAGGGGATTTTGCACGTGGCCATGCCAAGTGCACGTGACCACGCACAGTGTGCACGTGGTCACGCGCTCATGTGTGCCTTTTCAAGGGTACTTTGATGTTCTACCCACTCTTCCTAGGTTCTATGCCCACTGCTTCAAGGTTAGTTCCTAGGTTTGTTGGGCCTTCCAAAAATGTTTTCAAAGTCTGTTTTGCCAAATTCAGCTTTGATTTTAGCACATGACACCTAGGGGTGTTTACGTGCACTTTTGAGCGATACGCGCTTATACCTAGGTTGTGTTGGACTACTCCAGGACCACTTCCCAAGGTTTTAGAACCCTCTAGACATGTTTTCAAAGTTTTTTTTTTATCAAAATCGATTTCTATTTTTTCACAAAGTTGGGTCATGGTCTAATGAAATATGCACTAGCTTAATGAGTTGAGCGTTCTAAGAGGAGTTCTCTTGAAATAAAACCTCTCATTGCTCCAATAATTTGTATTTCATAAGGTTAAAGCACAACTTAATGGAATAATGATCAATTTTTCACATTGGTGGGGTCATTTAGGTTTTAAGGTTGCACACTTCAGAGGTGTTACAAATAAATAGACTCTAGTCATCTCAAGGATTCATTTCATAATCGAACTATTTTGGGGACAGACAAATTTGAGGTATGACACACTCATAAATAAATTATAAAAATTAAATAAATGTAGTTAGAAATATGAACCCAATTATTATAGACCAAGTATATTGAACCTAATTATTGTAGATCAAGTATATTGACCCAAATTATTATAAATAAAGTATATTTCCCATAGAATCAATGCAATCCAAAGGCAATTAGTTAGGTTAAAAAATTGAAAAGATAATCTTTTAATTCACAATTTGCCAATGGTAACCAATTGTTTTTATTATTTTTGCATATTCTATCAAAAGTTAAGATTAACAAAGGTATTTTCAAGAACATCAGGGCCTCTTTTACAACTGTTGTAGCTATCCAATTTAATTGTAGCAAAAATAATCCATGTGAGAATATGGAGCTTTTTGACATTAACATCTCATACAGTGACAAAGAAGGATTTTCAAAATCTCCATGCACTAACATTAAGCCTATAATTATAGGAAAATTATTTCCCCCTATATGTTAATGTAAACTATATAGTAATAAACAAATGGTCTAAATTTCACTAAAATTTAACAATGAATCTAACATTTAAGCTTTTGAATTTTTTTGGGTGGAAGAGTTCAAAACCTCTCTAATTTATTGACAATAGAAATCTTCTTACAATTTCCATAATTACATATACATACACTCATCCACCTCCATGGATAATTTACATAATTTAACATGTCTTTTTTAATATAATAAACTCCTCATACTATTGACATAATGCAACATCATACCCCTTTGTCTCTTTTTTATAACTAAACTACACTCAAAAGAAAATAGGGAAGTAGCCTCTACCTTCCTCTCTTCCTTGCTACAGACCCCATTGAGGACCAACCACAAAGTGTATCCCCTTTAGTTTTTAAATATCCTTATTAATTTTGTTGGTGCATTCAAAGATAGCTCTTTAGCCTCTCTCTCAATTTGGTTTATTATATTGTCTCTTTAATGTTTTTTCATACCTCAAATTTGATTATCCCCAAAAAGGTCTAATGATTAAATGAATCTTTAAAAAGACTAGAGTTTGCTCGTTCATAACACCCTTAAAGTGTGCAACCTTAAAACCATACTAGACAACACTAGTGTGAAAAATTGATCATCGAGCCATTAAGTTGTGCTTTGATCTTATGAAATATGAATTATCAGAATAATAAAAGGCTTATTTTGAGAATCTTCTCTCGCAATATGTAGCTTGTTGAGTTGGTGTTCATTTCATCAGACTTGGACCTAAGTTCTTGAAAAAATGGAGATCAATTTTGATAGAACAAACTTTAAAAACACATATAAAAAGCTTTAAAACATCTGAAAATGGTCCCGGAATAGTGCAAAATAACCCAAAGATTAGTGATGTCACTCAGAAGTGCGAGTGAAGCCATGAACACATCTAGGTGTCATGCACTAAAATTGAAGCCAAACTAGACAAAACCAAGTTCAAAAACACATTTGAAATGTTGTAAAACCTTCAAAAGTGGTCCTAGAATAGTCTAAAACAACTCACGAATTAGTGTGCATTACTCAGAAGTGCTCATAAACACCTATATGTGTTAGTGCTAAAATTGAAGCCAAATTAGACAAAATAGACTTTAGAAATGTGTCCAGAATGCCTAAAAACCCTAGGAACCAATCTCAAAATAGCTAAAAAAACCCAAATTAAGTGCATAATGCGTGAAAGTGCATGAAGTGTGTGACCATGAGCTAAATGTGCAGTCACATGCACTTCATGTGGTCAAGCACTCCATCTTAAGGACACATGCATGTCTATGCCTATTACTCATATTCCTCACATTTTTCACTATAAATAGCTGCCTTCATACCCTATTTTGAAGGGGGGAGCAAGAGGAAACACACACACACACACTCAAAAATTTGTCTACTCGAAGGTGCGGGAAACTCGCTTCTAAACAGTTTTAGCTCTCCCATTGCATTTTTCTTAGGTTATTAGGTATCCTTTCCACCAAACCTAGCCTCATCTTTGTCAAAGCATGCTTGAAAGGTATACAAACTAGCATCATTCTACATGTCATTTTGAACCTCTCGATGTGGAAAGCTTGATAATCTGTTAAAGCTAAACTTCAAAACTCACACAAGCCCAGTCGAATTTGAGGACCACATAATCATTTTGGCATGTTTATTTTTTTGCACTACATTTTATTTTACTATCACAAGCATTTGTGAATATTATTGTGCTTGCATGATGAGGGAAATTAACATGCTATATGAATAATTTATGCTTTATTTTGCTCATCTTATATCATTAACTTGCATCCTCTAGTTTTGAAATGTGAAGCCACATCGTAAATATTGCAGACTAGAGTCATTATGGTCACGATCCAGTGATGTCATTATACATTGCCTATATTGTCATCATATATCATCATAACATAAATAATCACTGCAAAAATGCATGATTGTGTACATTTTGCTTACTCTTTTAAATGATTGAGTGTCCATTGCTTATCCTATTATTCATGTAATCAAGCAAGCTATGTGCATAGTCATGCTAACCTTACAAGTCTATTATATCTAAGCTAGATTTACTTTCTTGCAACCTTTTTTTCCTTTTATATGTATTTTATTAGGAAAGAAATGTAATAATAATATTTTAGCTTATTTATCTTCCACTATCTAATGTATTGGGTGAATGTTATACAAACTATCATTTCCGAGACTAGGGTATTGTAGTAGCTATACATTAAATATTATAAAATGAGAAATAGTCAAAAAGTATATGCGATCCCTCGAACTTGAAAAAATTTACTAGGGGCAATACTCGTTGAGGACCCGAAGTTGCCCCTTTCTTTTCCCGATTTTCTAAAAATCGAGTGGCAACTCCAAAAAATAAAAAAATGTTTTGTTCCTTTTAAGAGCAATTATTAGTCCCTATTTGATAAAGTTACCATATCCTCGGGAACATAAAAACTCCAAAAACTCAAATCGATGTTCCAACGAATATAGAAGAAAGAGAAACCTTAGGTCGCTGATAGTGGTGACTCCATTAGGGACTTCTAAGTAAGAGGGATTAAGTAAAAAATGACTATTTCTCGTTATGCAACACTTAATCGTATAGAGCCCCTTGCCACTGGATTTGCACTACACATCACACATGCACCACTAGTACCTAAAACCTTAATAATACTGAATGACATTGCCACCATGATTCCACTTAAGTCACGGGCGATAAAGATAGGTATTACGACCTTTATTCTTTACTCATGCATTCCTCGGACTCATCTAACCAAAGTCTATAATCCAAGTCCTAAAAAGGGGCGATTGATTTTTAAAAGAATGCTAAACTCACTTACTAGAGTTCGTAATCCTAGTTATATGTGGGCATTCTCGCTAAAGGAATCCTTAGCCTTTCACCCTGACTTAGCTCATATACATAAGCTAGTAGTAACATCCACTAGGCTTCCGCCAAGTTATGCATGATATCCTTGTCCTAACACTATCTATTTGACTTGATATTCATAGCTGACATGACTGTCTATCGCCGAATGACATCATAATGTCAGTTTTCATAAAATGTTTATGCTCAAACCCATATGATTCTCATCTACTTCATGCGAGCCTAAAGCATGAGGAATGATAAGAATCACGTATCTCAGCTTAAATAGTTTATACAAACTAACAAATAACGACATCCCTCGATGACAAATCGTATGAGACATTGTCCATTTATTCTTATTAGATCAAATGAATGAATTAGGAATTCAACTAGATTATGGACCTTTATATTGTCAAAATCAAACTGTAAATTATTGAATGATACTTTCATGACTCTCGATAAACAGATCAAATGTTGATATGAGGATAAGAACTTGGGCTCCTTTTGATTAACCTTGGACCTATGTATACGAGCGCATATAGGCTCTAAACATCATTCGAAGCTTGAAAATTGATCCCTACATTAACATCATATGATTACCTTAAGTACATTATGGTATCATTCCTTAGTTTACCCTTTGGTTCTGATACACATACATCAAAATAGCTTAGTTCCGAGAGTAAAACCATAGCCCCCCCAATGACTAGAGCTTTAAAACCTGCCTAAGAAAGAAATTGAATGACCTCATGCAAAAATAAGGTTGGAAGCGAGACCTTGCTTATGATTAGTTTGATCATTGTGCAAAAAATACTAACCAGCTATCAAGATTAATCATGCATACGTAACATACATGTAGATAGCATATACTAACCATTATTTCTTATATTAATGATCATCTTTCATTATAGGATTTTGCATCCACTCCATACATACATGCTCACCCTTTTTTTTGTAGGCACACATCATGCATCATTCTTTTAGCTAACCTTGATAAATATATAAGAATATAATGTTCAAATATGAGTGACCAAGAAGATACCTCCTGTCAATAATTCAAGACAGACTAAAAAAGGGGATCCAAAAATTGCTCACTGATGGTATCATAGTTGAAATCCTCTAAGCCCAAATCAAGGCCAGAAATGCTCAAGATGGGAATAATACACCATTGAATGAAGCTTCCACATCTATTCACCTTAGGGTAGATAAAGCAAAGGGAATTCCCTGCACTCCAATTTAAGTTGATGATGGTAATTACTACTACCGAGATCTCAACAATCCACCAAAAGTTATAAAAATTATTGACATAACCAAGCTAAAATTGGCAGGGAAGATTAAACTATTGGCTAACAGAATGGCTCAATTGGAATTCACTTTTAAAGATAAAGGAACCCATGGCTCCAAAAGCTTTACTAACATGGCATTGTTAAAAAATGAACCACTCCTAGATGATTTTAGACTACCAAAATTTGATATGTTTGATAGAATTAGGGATCCAAGGGTCCATCTAAGGCAATATGCTACTTTCATGGCTACTACAAAGCTTATCAGATCTTAGATTGTTCAATTCTTCTTTCCATCACTAAAGGAAGGACCGAGAGAGCATGGTTCTTTGACCATGAGGATGAAATTAAAAGTCATTGGATACTGTTAACTCAAAATTTCATCAAACAGTATGAATACAATACTCAGCTAGACATCATTCATAAAGATCTTAAGACCACAAAGCAGAAACATAGTGAAGCTTTCTCTAATTGTGTCATAAGATGGCAGGGGAAGACAGTCAAAATAAGAAGCTTTCCTCTTGAAGATGAATAGATAGAGTTGATAACCAAGGAGCATTACCACATTTTAGAAAATAGATAATTTTTGCTCAGTATATTGACTTTAGAGCTCTTTATCAGGCTAGAATCAAAATTAAAGATAAGGAACCTCAGTAAGCTAGAAACACCTTCCATCATAATACCTAATCAAACATCCAAAACACTTTACCTGAGCTATAGAATTGAACCTAATCCAACCCAACATTCATAATCCACCATCTATTAATGCCATCAAACCACTGAGAAAGTTCTCAAGCTTCAACCTCCCACTATCCAAGGTATTCTAAAGACTTCAACAAAAGAATCTTATAAAGCCTCAATAGTCCAAGCCTTTTCCAAACCCATTAGCCCCTTATATTAACCAAAACATGTTCTTCCACTTTCACCAAATGCTCGATCATACCACTGGTCCATTTAAAACCCTTAAGAATGCAATCTAAGACCTCAATGGCTCTAGAAAGATTGATGACCCAAAAAATGACCTAACATCAAGACCAATCTTCTCCCAAACTATCAAAATATGCATCCACTAACTGTCAGCATAAACATGCATCCACTAACCATCAACATGATTTCCTCTAATCTATTAGAAGGCTTTTTCGAACAAACAGTCCAATCAATCTAAGAAGCCTAAGACAAAGTCTTGAGGCTCATTCTTGAACCTCATGACTTTAATGAATATGAACAATGTCCTTTTACCTTTGAATACATTTTGATGCCCCAAAAATTTATCCCCTATTTAATGATGAATAATGAAGTGATTGATTGCTCCTACTCATAAGAAGCGGATATAGGTAGTGACCATGGAGTATAGGATTTACTGGGCCAATCATCTCGGAAGTTTGACTACAAAGTCAAGTACACGACACCCCTTGCTACTCATACTCACTTAGAAGATATAGTACCTTCAAGATAGGGAGAATAATTTGATAATGAAGATAGGGTGGATAATACTATTCAACTTCATAACTTGTAGGTCATAGGGATCGATATATGGTATGACTCTAATGTTCTTGAAATCATCATATGGGACTAGAAAAATAGCATAAAGGTAGATAAGCAACTAGCTAAGAACCCCTTATTAGCAGTTAACCATACGACTCATCATGGGCAAGTATATCAATCTTTTGAAAAAGAGAAAGATCCCCCTAAAGGAATGAAATGACAAGTGATCAATCTCACCCAGGCACCATCTAGTATCTGGGACCTACTTATGGCCTCCAAGCAGAATAGGGATGCCCTAATTAGGAGACTATATGAGGCAACTATTGACATTGATGCCTTACCCTATGAGATGATAGCCTTTTTGATGAAAGCTCCCTTTAATGTAGCCACCTTTTTAGACAACGATTAATCCTTGAAGGAAAGGTGCACAACCTTCCTCTCTTCATACAAGTAATTGTCAGGTCTAAGAAGCCTTCGTGTGTTATGGTGGATGATAGATCTGCTATCAATGTTTGCCCCCTTGAGGTTACTACATAAGTTTAGGGTGAATAATAAAAACTTAGAAGAATCTAATGTGGTCATACGAGCCTATGATAATTCAAAAAAGTCAATCATCAAGACTTTCAAAGCAATAGTGATAGTGGATGATATCAAATCAGTAACTGAATTTACTATCTTGGACATCTCTCTAACTTTTGCCCTACAACTAGGAAAATGTTAGTTCCACCCATTAGGAGGCATACCTTCCACTATGCATCAAAAGATCAAGTTCCCTCTAAATGGAACGGTTATTACCATCCCTATTGAAACAAACAACATTATTGCCTATTTGAACATGGTCCCACTAGCATTTTAAATTTGCATAAATCAATGACGGCCATATCGATCCTAAGGTTACTGCCATATTTTATTAGAATAAGATTAGGAGGAAGAAATATTAGGGTCATAGAATTCCCTAACTTTTGAGGACAAACCAACATATGCAATCAGGGGTACAATCCTAAAAAGGACACTAGGACTAAGAAGTCAATTTCTTTTATGGCTAAAAGCTCAACAAGAGTCTACCAAGGATAAGCTAAGAAATTAGTAAACAATAGGATCAAGAAACCAGGGTTTGAGATCTTCAATGACACCCTTAATGGAAACCACCTACTAGTTATGGTCATTGAGACTTACATCAATAAGCTTATGAAAAATCTAGAGCTGGATATGAAAGTGAGATTGTCAATTATGCTCAAGCTGCTGACATCCTATTTGAAGACATTGCTAATGATGATCTTTGTACTTTTTTTTTGTTTGAAACTAATGATGTAATGAACTCTAAAGTTAATGCAATGAAATTAGATTTTGCTTACTTGCTTGATGTCTTTCCTAATGATAGTGTGCATTGCACTAATCAAAACATTAGCATATTTGACATTCATTCCATATACATTGAATCATTTAACATTTGCACATAATCTAAGCCACACATTCTATATATTTCAAAAGATGTTATCCCTAAAGAGAGGAGAGAAATTGACAAATTATTAATAAAATTTTTAAAAGTATTTGCATGGATGTGCAATGATATGTCTTGTATTGATAGAGATATTGCTCAGCACTTGATCCCTACTAAATATGGGTGTAAACTAGTAAAGCAAAAATTTAGAAGGCTTATACAAGAATGGGCCCAACTAGAGAAAGAAGACATTAAGAAGTAGGTCAAGGAAAAATTCCTAGAGGTAGTAGACTATCTAGAATAGTTAGTAAATATGGTTCCAATACTGAAGAAAGATGGAAAGGTTAGAATTTGCATCAACTATAAAGATCTGAACAAGGCCTACCCAAAAGATGATTTCCTATTACCTTACATAAACATACTAGTTAATAGTACCACCATATGTGCAATGTACTCCTTCATGGATGGATTCTCTAAGTACAATCAGATCCAAATGGCCATCATCAACAAAGCAAAGATAGCTTTCATAATAGAATGAGGCACTTATTACTATATAGTAATACCCTTTGATTTGAAGAATGGAAGAGCAACTTACTAGAGAATGGGAACTATAATGTTCCATGACATGATACATAAAGAAGTGGAAGTGTATGTCAAGTCAACAACCAGGGAAGAACATCTATCTGATCTTGAACATTGTAATTAATACAAGATCCCACATCATATCATCTCTGACAATGGTGTTCAATTCCAAAGGGAAGTTAAAAACTACTAAAGAGTTATAAAGTGGAACATCACAACTCTTCTCTTTACTGACCATAAGTAAATAGGGCAATCGAAGCCACAAACATGAACATCAAAAATATTTTATAAAAGACGACTAAGATATTTTAAGATTTGGTAGATAAATTACCATATGCCTTATGGCAATACTGAACAATAATAAAAACTTCAACATGAGCAACTCCTTTCTCACTAGTACATGGATCATAAGTAGTACTTCTAGTTGAAATAAAAATCAAGTCTCTTCAGGTAGCAATTGAATTAGAATTGCTAGAAGTACAATGGGCCTATCAGAGGCACAATAATCTCACTCTCTTAGATAGTCAAAGGCTTAAGGCTCTATAACACACATAGTTGTATCAGGCTCGACTAGCCAAAACCTTTAATAGAAATGTGAAACATAAGAGTGTGAAAATAGAAGACTGGCATTAAAACAAGCAAGATAGAATGTTCTAAAATATAGAAGGAAATTTAGACCAAACTAGGAAGGCCCTAACTTTGTCAAACATGTCTTATCGAATGGAGTAGTCAAACTGATGGATGTCTTAAAGTAATGGATTCTTTTGAACTTGTCAATGCAGACTACTTGAAGAAGTAATACATCTATGGAAAAATTAACTGTTGAGTTGAAAACCTAAAAAATGGCTACTTAGGAAAAATTTAAGGACTTCTCGCTAGGTTGAAAATGCTATATGGGCAACCTAGACAAAAGTTAGGGAAAGAGAAAAAAATACTTAACTAAAAATCCTGAGAAGGCTAGTTAGGAATTAGGGTAACCCCCAAGTTCAAAATTTTGTATAAATGTACCTATGCTTTTCTTAAATGATTTTAGTAAAATCAGAATGATTGCCAATTAATGTGAAATGTCTTTAAAAAGTACAACACATTTTATCATCATGAATTGCATTAAGCAAGCTTTGCATTTTCTTTCATTACATGACTATAGTTCTTACTATCTTCTTTAAACCCTATCCTTGTGATCAACCATTATCGTCCAAGCCTTTATAAAAAAATAAAAGAAAAAGCCTAGCTAGGTGTGAAGAGCTCCAAAAAGAAAAACCCTAAGTAAAAAAAAAAGGAAGAAAAAAAAGAAAACCCAACTAAGTTTGAAAAACTCTAAAAGGAGATGCCTTAAGCAAAAGAGGGAAAAATAAAATAGGCAAACAATAGCAATGGCAAACATCATCAGGCATAGTAATAGCAAGAAGCATATATACTATAGTCTTCATCATATTCATCATATATATATCATACAACATAACACCTATAGTCCATAAACTTGGGAAAATGATACAATAAAGCAACCAGAAGCCAAAAGCTCTACACTTAACCCCTAAAATAACTACATTAGTCATGGCTACCATCAGAAGCATGCATCGATCCTACTCAGGCATCCCCATCATTTGATCTAGGCTTCTCATCATTTATTACGAAGGATTCTAGCCGTGACTCCGGCTCATCGATACTATCACGATAGGCTATGCACTCTCACTCCTACTCGCGGCTAGCATGGAGGTGTTCAGCCTACACTGCATGAAAATTACATATCATACACATATACTTAAGACATGTGCATAAATAAATAGGTACAATAAATAAATCATACCTTGTAGTTGCTCGTAAACTCTATAAAGTGTTGTTGTGCACTCCCTATAATAATATACCAGTGCTAGCCATAAGAGACAACTAAAAAATAAGCAAATAAGTCAAACACCAATCATCAAATATGCAAAACAAAGGAAAATAAGTGAAATAAAGCATGAATATAGGAAGCATCGGGAGGAATAACATCTAATTTAGAAAAGCTGAGATGAGTCAAATCAAGATACACTCCTCTACCAAAGATGTCCATGCCAGATAAAATCAAGGATGACCTAGCTGCCAAGTCCCTAAGAATATCAACACTGTAAGCCACATTGGTAGCATGGGCAGTCACCTCAGTATGAAAAGTGCCCTTAGCCTCCTCGAAATAGGATCCTGATATCTTCTGGTAAGATCCATGTCACTATAGGTAAGTCCCCAAAACCATGCTAATTATAGCTTATTACTAATAAAGTTTGCTACATGCTTATACAA
Source organism: Mallotus nudiflorus (assembly GCA_947683625.1). Classification (NCBI taxonomy): domain Eukaryota; kingdom Viridiplantae; phylum Streptophyta; class Magnoliopsida; order Malpighiales; family Euphorbiaceae; genus Mallotus; species Mallotus nudiflorus. The sequence continues at coordinate 2,652,787 of CANTUR010000162.1, forward strand.
AACAAGAATAAAACCCTACCAGATTAAAGGAAGTAGCTCTCAATGATCCACGTGATGACCTAGCATTCGAATCTAAAGGATAAGCCTCATCCACCTGAGGAGGTGGAGGTGGAGGAATGAAGTCACCAGCCATAGCACTAGTCAGTTGTGGGATCAACACATCAGCATAAAGAGATCCTACACCCTCGAAGAGACTCTTCAATTCACTTTACCTAGAAGCTACAACAAATCAAATAGAAGAGATAGAATAACAACATGGAGGAAACTAGACCTTAAAAGACATTAAGGGAGCTTTAAAGGATGACATCAGAGCAATGATGAAAGATGAACTAATACAAGCCTTAGTTGGGTTAATGCCACTAGCTGCAACTGTAGCTGCACCTATTGATGTAATTCCACCTGCTGATATTGTGGATGATCTAGCTACTAATAATAATACTGGGGGCAACCATTGAATACTGAAAGGAATGTGCCTATTATGGAAATAAAATATGAGGATGTGGAGAACCTTATAATGGAGAAGGCCAAGAAAGAATCGCTTGAGCTAGTTTAGGAACTTGAGTTAAGGTAGATGCAAGCATTGACTCAGAAGATGCCTAAGATGGAAGAGCTAATAAGAGGTTAAGGCATGGGGTGTCCATTTGATTTTGATGACATGATAAGCACTGATGGAGATAAACTTCCAAAAAAAATTAAAATGCCTCAACTATAGAAGTTCAATGTTTATAGAGATTCGATGATTCACTTTAGTTAACATACCATAACCATGAGCACCACAAAAGCCCCATTATTTATAGTCACTAAATTATTTGTATTTTCCTTGGAAGGAATAGCTATGAATTAGTATCATGGATTAGAGAAATCAATCTAGATTAATTGGAGAGAATTGTGTTATGCTTTTTGGTAGCAATATGGCCATAACATTAGGTTAGAAGTGTTTATTCCTGATTTGGAAATGACCAAGTAGAAATTTATTAAATCTTTTTTAAACTTTTTAACTATGTTCATCAATAAGGCAAGATTAATAAAGAACAAACTAGATGAGAAGGATCATATTAGGATGATAGTCTGAAATGTGTCACCTAATCTAGTTAAAAGGCTACAAATGATGAATCCTAAAACATTTGTGGATCTTTATAATAATGATTGCAAGCTGAGGAGGTGGAGAATGAAAAGAAGAAAATCTATAGAACCACTAAAATAATAAACTACCTAACTGAGGGCACATAACAAGGAAGCACTAGTCGAGTTGTGGAAGTGCAAGTTGTTAAAAAACCAAGGAGATTCTTGAGCAACCAAAGAGATTCTTGAACAACCAAGGAGACTCCTGAGCAACCATGAAAAAGAGTTGAGGATTTATTGGGTCAATCCTCAAGAAAGTTTGACTATAAGGTGTTTTACACTAAACCACCTTCTTTTTACATACCCTTCGAGTCAGTTTTGCCTACAGAATGGGGTAATGAGTTTGATGATAAGAAGCTACTAGAAAAGAAAGAAACATGCATAGTTGAGGTTGTCATGAAGACAGTTGGCAAAAGATGCAAGAATAGTTGTTATGTCAGTGACCAGAAGGACAACCACTATGAGACTCAGCATCCCTAGCATCTAGAATAGGAAATAAATTTTCTTATCGTTTTCTTTGAATAAAATTTTACTTTCATTAGAACTTATTTTTTTTTAGTGATTGATGATATGAATTCTGATCATGCTTACTTATGTAATGTACATCCTAATGGTACTATGTATTATGATATTGATCATATCTACATATTCGATGTAAATTCAATTCAATTAGATACATTTAGCATTGGCACGAATGTAAATTTAAAGAACATTCATATATCACATGATATAACTTCAAAAGAGAGAAAAATTGAAAAAATAGGGAAAAGAAAAGAGAGGAAATAAAAGTAAGAAAACACGTGAAGGACTAATCAAGTAAAAATTAAGGAAACAAAGGTGAGAGAGAAATAATTAGTGAGAAAATCTTAAAGGATTAACTAGCAAAAGGAGTTATAACATGTGATGTAATGAATGTACTCATTTTTGCGCTAATGAATGAATAAGTTTGATTATGAAATTTTTGTTCAAATATTGTATATTCATCTTTATCATACTATATAAGTATATGAATGGAAAGATAAAACATAATGAAAGCAAAACAAGCAGAGCTATGAGATCACTATTCTAGTGATATTTTCTCTTTTATTGCCCTTTTATAATTTTGCTTGTAACTCTAGTGTCCCATTGTACTAAGATAATTTAGGTGGCTCAATAACTTGCATTGTAACTCATGCCTTATAATTATCATCAATCATTGCATCAACATCAAATATTTTTTTCAAGAGTGCTTTAAAGAGCAAGTCTAATTAATTTTAGCTTCAAGAATTCTCTTCAATCAGTTCAGCCACTCCTCTACATCTTCTGTACATGATAGTGCAACTAATTAAGTTAGTAAGTCAAATGATTAATAACAACTATAAACAAATTGAGTTTCTTACACACATGAATAAAAACTGCCAGAAACACATTAATAAATCTAGTCAAAATGATATGTGTGAATTTAACTTTAATCTTTAAGAATGGTAATGATCTTAGTGTCACCATCTCCATGGAAGAAAAATACTAGAAACCGGGGGCAAAATGTAGCTCTAGGGGTAAATTGCATAATAGTAAGTCTATATTCAAAGAGTGAAGATGAAACACTTAAGTATAAGAGATCTCAAGGTAGAAGGAAGTAAAATACAAGCATACATATACACCAATTATCATACAATAAAAGAAGTAGCAAAAGGAAAAAGTTCAATAGGGCATTAATCAATCAAGGAGCTCCAGTGTCAAGCCATGGACCTCACCTACTAGCCTGGTCATCAGTCTGACAAACTGTATCAGAAGCTCTAACATCAAAAGTACCAATAGCGAAGCTTTTAAAGCTTAAACCTATAAGATTTGGAAAAAACATCTCATTCTTACACTCCAAGATCAATAATATAGCTTTGTTCCAAATAGAAGACCTGTTAGGATCATTCATGTTATACATAAAATGCATACACTTATATACATTTATTGTGAAATACTTTCTTTTGCACAATAAAGTCTTTGAGCCCATATAAGATTATACAAATGTTATGCTATTAACATTCAAAATCAATGTTGTGAAAGTGCAAGAAAGTAGTTAGAGTATTCATATGTAAAGCAAATGAAGGAAAAAGGGTAATACTATTTAGGTGAACCTAATGCTCAATAGGACTCTAGTTCATAAGAGCCCAATAGATGATGGGCCTAACCAACTAGGAAATATCACTGATAATGGTACTTGTAAAAGCTTCATCTTGGCAACCTCAAGAGGCTGGATTGGAAGTTTAGATTCCTCATGCTTAGGATCTATCCTTATAGCCTTACCCAAAGCATCATTTTAAATCACTTAGAGCCTTAAGGAAAACCTGCTCCCATGAACTGTGAATGTAAAAGACAGTCAAAACATAAAAAGTAATAACATACAAGTATACCTCAAATGGATCAATGGGAATCCACCCTAACAAATGCTCTTGAGTGTATCTTTAATGCCCATAAGAATGGTCAAAATAAAAAGCATTAAATCTTTGAAAAACCTCTCTCAATTCTTAATCAGAAGGTCTAGTATACCAGTGATACATTCATCAACCATAAAAAGGGAAGGATGCACTCAAAACTTGAAATGAATGCACTCTGAAAAATTATTTGATCATGAAATAAGACCCCTGACTCTTAAACCTTTTTTATAGGAGATGACAATAAGATGAATGAAGACATCTATCATAGCATTAATGGAAATGACATAATGATGAAGTCAGCGTTAGGTTGTAACATTAATGGTGGAGTATTATGAACTCTGTTATTAAAGACATCATCATCATAATCAAAAGGGAAGAAAGCAAAAGAATAATATTTCATTTTGATAAAATCTCTTCACTTGTAAATAGACTATACTAACTTATGGTATTTTGGGTGGGGAAAAATAAAAAATAATGAAGAAAGGGAAAGGAATCGATACATCAATAAGAATGGGCAATATAGAAAATGTCAAACACTCATTAAAATAATCAAGGGAAAATATAAGACTCTATTTCCTTAGATTCTATAATAAAGTACAATCTTAATAATAAATTCCATATATTAAAAGTAAATTCATCTACTTCATAAAGATCATGTATGAAAAGCCTATCTCATGACCTTTGATCATAATGGCTTTTTTTATTAGCCTTGCAGAATTCAAATGTTCAATTAATAGCTTTGTGTTGATAATTTATAAACTCTAATCAATCTAATGCTCGCTTTGTACCCAAAGGAAGAGAAGAAAATGCAAAAAAAAAAATCTATGAACTTGCAGTATAAATTGCTTGAATTTCAGAGTATCATTTTGATCTTTTAAATAATAAATATGCATATAATCTATTTTGATGCTTAGAAATGAGTATGAGAACAAATTCCCTTGACTGTATCCACACTGAGTAATATGAGAAAGGCGGGGGATTACTAAGAGGAGAATCAAAATAAGAGCAAGAATAATCTACTCCAATGCTTAAAAATGAGTAAGAGTATCAACGTGAACCTTTGACGGTATCCACCACTCAATAATACAAGAAAGGCAAGGGAATACTAAAAGAAGACCAAGTCAAAATTTGCTCATTTACATTAATGCTTTGTAAGAGTATGAGTATCCAATGGACCTTTCCAATGGAATCTATGCTAAGTAATATAAAAAAGGCAAGGGAATACTCAAATAAGGAAGAAAAACACAAAAAATAACTCAAAGATTATTTTAATACTCATAATTGTATATATTTATACTTAAATTCCATGATTTTTATTTAGCAAATTCCCCCTAAAATTAGGTGTGGAAGTAAGCTCTTCACTTAGTAAAATATATGCTCTCAGCATAAGATGGTTAATGATACCTCTGGCTCTTGCAAATTACAAATAAATGATAGTCATGAAAATAAAAAATAGTAAGATTTGTTGAGTGTATACTATCTCATGACAAAGTGATGAATTTTCTAATAAATTTTAAAAGTACATTTTCTAACAATTATTATATTCAACTAACTTCATCAAGTCTTTAAGAATAGCAAGTTTAGAAGAAGATAAACCTAGCATGTGGAATCAACATTAACACTATCAAGTCAATAAAATTCAGTAAGCAATACAGGTAGTTAATTAGAGTAAATCAGCAAAATTCAAAGATAATCAGTAAAAATTCCAACCAATTAGCACAATTGATCAATAGAAAGTCTCAAAATCCTAGTCAATATGAAATTCCAATTTGATTTTTGCATTTTTCATATATAACACAAATTTCAAATTTATTATGTTATATGCTACATAGTAGCTATAATACAAATTTCAGATTCACTATTTTATATGCTACATAAGCTATAACACAATTTCAAGATCACTCAGTTACATGCTACACATTAATTATAACTCAAATTTTCAAACACATGATTTACTAGACACTACACAGTAGTTATAGCATATTTTTGTTAAATGATCCACAGGAAATATAACGAAACTTTCAATCACAATTACTAGACATTCCATAAGAACTATAGTACAATTAGTTAAACACTACACAATAGTTATAGCATATTTTCACTAAATGTCCCTTAGGGGAATATAGTGAAAATCACAACCACTAGACGTCCTATAAGGAATATATTGAAAATCACAATCATTATACATCCCATAAGGAATATAGTGAAAATCAAAATTGCTAAACATCCCATAAGGAATATACTGTCACTTGCTAAACATCCCATAGGGAATATAGCAAAATGCACTTAACACAGTGTCAACTGATATTCACTGAACATAGTGATAGCATCATCGCTATATGTCCCATAAGAACTATAGCCTGTTTTCAAATTACACTGAATATAGTGTCAACTGCTATTCACTAAACACAGTGATAGCATCACTGCTATATGTTCCATAGGAACTATAGCCTATTTTCAAAATAAACTAAACACAATGTCAATTGCTATTTCATTGAACACAATGATAGTATCACCACTATATGTTCCACTGAAACTATAGCCTATTTTAAAAATGCATTGAATGTAGTGTCAGCTGCTATTCACTAAACATAGTGATATCATCACCACTATATGTTCCACCAGAACTATAGCCTATTTTCAAAATACACTGAATGCAGTATCAATTGCTTTTTACTCAACACGATGATAGCATCACAGCTAGAAATTCCATAGGAATTTTATTGTTTCTTAAATCGCATTCAACACTATATAGTATTATGTATAGTCATCGCACACAAGTAAGTGTTCTAACCTTTTGTTTAGAAATTGTGTGCTTATTTGCTCTACCGCAATTGTCAAGCAAACTGCAACAAAAGAGGGCAACTATAAGCACCTAATTTTAGGATGATTTGAGTTTGGATATAATAGAGGACCTGATGGTAAAGATTGACTATGAAATTAGATTTATTAGTTTTGAACTAAATTGTAAATTATTTTAAGAACCTATTTTAAAATTTATTTATTTATTATTATCTTTTTTTATAAAAAATATAAAAATTTGCAAAAAAAAAAAGGTTTGAATTAGGCCGAAGTTTGCCCAATTCAATTCAAATTACAAAAAGTTTTGGTTTTAGCCAATAGTGGCCATAAATGGCCACATGGATGGCCATGAATGTCCAAGGAAAAAAAGAAAAAAAAGGTTTCCATCAGAAATCTACATTTTTAGCCAGAAATCCACACTTTCAACAGTGCTTCGTGCTTTAAATTTTATTTTTAATTTATTTATGTGTTTATCCTTATTTTTATTTTATTAGATAAATATATTGATAAATTTTTTTATTAGATAAATAGTAAATATTTTATTTTATTTTTATCCTGAATCTAACGTAGGGTTATAGGACTAGGGTTCTATATATTTATCGTTTTCTCTTTTCATAGTTTGGGGGGGGGGGGGGGGGGGGCTCTTAGGGTTTGTATTATATTTCCTCTATTTTTCTAATTTTTTATACGTGAGCCAAAGCATACCCACTTTTCTTAAATTTTTACGTACTTTTTATTTAGTTCTTTGCCATAAATCAATTCAAAATAAAAACCAAAACTCATAGACAATACAAAAAGTCACAGGCTTCTATCAAAGGTTGATTAAGCTCTAAGCAAAATCAATACTACATTCCATTCTCTTCTTCATCTCCTTTTTTTTTTATTTTATTTTGTTTGGCCTTCTTAGTTTATTGTTTTTCAATCATCATTAACCATCAATTGATTTACTTATTCATTCACTTTTTTTTTTAATTCTATTTCATTTTAACTCTTCTTTTGGTGTAATTATTGTTTTTAATTATTCATTACTTTTACTTTTTTTTTGTTTCATAACTTTAGTTTTGTTTTTTCATTCATTTATTCTACTCATATTTGTATTTGTTCTTTATAGTTTTTTATCTTTCATTTTTATTTTTTAATTCTTTTCTATATATTTTATTTTCATTATTTTTATTTTTTTACTTTGATTTCATTTTAATTTTTTATTTAGTTACTAATCTTTATTTATTTTACTTTTTTTTTGTATTTTATGATTATGGATGGGATGACATGAATTCACTATGGAGAACAAAACCCATGAAGGTTCATGGAATGTCATGGACTAAAATCCTTTATAATTTTACATGGATTATTAGAGTTTTGCTATTTTATTAATTTTATTTATATGTTTGTTATTTATTTATTTTTGGTATTTATAAATTTTCAATAGATCATTGTAATAGCCTCAATAGTGGAAAATAGTGAAATATTTAATTTTTCTACACTATTAAAATTAATTAGCAAATTAGGTTCATTTGGTAAAACAATAATTAAAATCAATGGGGTTAGTATATTAATTTAGGTTGCATGTAATTAAAATTAGGTTTAGAAATCACTGAATGTATGTTTGATTTGTTATTTGCTTTATTTTTATTATTTGGGCTTATTTGTTTATCTTTATATATTTTTGACCCCAAGCCCACATTAGTCTTTAATTTATTAATTAAGAATAGGCTTTTAAAATTGTTTTTTTAGGTTTAATTAAATTTAAAAATTTAGGCCCATTTAGGTTAATAGACTTAGGCCCACTTTAGTTTAATTAAAATTAACTTAGACTTAACTCAGCCGATTAATGCATTGCTTTAAAATAAATAGATTTAGGATCACTTCATTTAATTTAAAATTAATTAGAACTAGGCCCATTAATTGAATTTCTTTTTTCTTTAAAATTTAATAGACTTAAACCGATTCCTATAGATTTAAAATTAATAGACTTAGGCTGATTTAAATTAAAATTTAATAGGAAATAGGCTCATTAGCTTTTAGACTCATTTGTAAATGAAGCATCTAGATTTAGCCCATTTAATTAAAATTAATGTAGATTATACTAATTAGGGATGTTGTGTTTTATGAATGCATTGTTTATATGCCTTTTCATAACTAGTTGCCTTGAAGTTAGATGTATGCTAAATTAGGGTTTAAATGAAATTGTATGTAAATAGGGAATAATTTAGTAATTAATAAGGTAATTATAAATGAACATAAGAACTGAAAGAAGTTGTATTTTGTATTTCGTATTGAAAATCTCCTAGTTGTGGTGCTAACTCTCTTTTAGATAATCGAGTTACTACCACTTCTGAATTGTACCCGTTATTGCCCTAGGTGGCGACTCCTCATCTCCATGCCATGTATTTGTGATATAGTAATGTGTTCTCTAGAGCCTTGAACTCAAACAGTGTCACAGTACCTAAAATCTTGGATATATGCTAAACCCTGCCATCTACAAAAAGATAAAGAGCAAAAGGATAAGAAGTCTCACTCACATCCAGCATGAATAAGCATCAATAAATCCTCAAGCAACCTTAGCATGCTACATCTAGACCCAAGTACATGTAGGCAAAAGTAGCAGTACCCTAACAGTCCCTCAATCAGTTGTCTAAGTCTCTTAAGACATGCAACAACTGCAGACTACCTGTACCTAAAAGATTCAAGAAGATGACAGCACTAAACAAATAAAATAAAAGGCAATGAGCTAGTTGCTTTATTAAAAAAAGCTTAGCATGATACATTGTCCATACAATTATGAAAAAATTGGTGTAACGAGTAAGGTACAGACAACCAGACTTTATAAGAGTAGCCACCCTAAGCAACTTCATAGTAAAATGCCTTCTCACCATTGCAAAGAACACTTCTCCTCACTAAAGAGAATAGGCTCCTAAGAAAAGCTCAAGCCCATGATGGCAACAAAGTCTAAATGAGTGATAGTCATCTCCCTAATAGGCAAGTGAAAAGTATGCATTATGTCTATCCATCACTTAATCAATGCGTACATAGCAATCTGACTCGATGCATATGAGTCTAAAGAAAGCACCCATCAAAACCCTTTCCTATAACCATTTGCTTCACACACAGTAGAAGATCCTGATAGTATGTTTAGACCTGATTAAAGCTAATAGGTAACATAGTAACAGACCCATGAGGCTACAAATAATAGGTATGCTATTAAGAATCTACACAGATAATAAATATTGACACATCTTTTTCTTTCATACTTAACAGGATCAAAATGATAACAAGAGCCAAAAAGAGAAGCATTATGACAAGCATCAAAAAGCAATCAAAACTAGAAATAAAGCAAAAGGTATCAAGTTATTAGCATTTTTTATAAAACTATGGACTAACAAGTCATAGCAAGAGCTACATAACTATAGCTACAGTAATCTAAGTTGAATGAATAACAAATATAGTAAAAGCTAACAAATAACAAGATAACATAAACACCTAAATAAAAGATAGAGGATAAAGGAGGACCTACCTAGCGATGATGATGACCCCAAGCATATGTCTCTAGATTGTGAACCACGAGAATTGGGTCCCCTTAAGAAAGCCTAGATAGTTGAGGACCTTGAGTGCGAGATGGACCATTAATACTAGTATTTGTATTGGAAGTTTCATACCTCAAATTTGACTATCCCCAAAAAGGTCCAATGATGAAATAAATCCCCAAGATTACCAAAGTCTATTTGTTCATAACACCTCTGAAGTGTGCAACCTTAAAACACCTAACTAACCCCACCAATGTGAAAAATTGATCATCAAGCCATTTAGTTATGGTCGGACCTTATGAAATATGAATTATTGAAATAATGTGAGGTTTTCTTTTAAGAAAACTCTTATTATAATGCTCAGCTTATTTGGCTAGTGTGTATTTCGTTACATCGGGACCCTACTTTAAGAAAAAAAAGAAAATTGATTTTGACAAAATAAACTTCAGAAACACATCCAGAAGGCCCCAAAACCTTAGGAAGTGGTCCTAAAATGGTCCAACATGACTCGAGTATTAGTACATATTGCTCAGAAGTGCACGTAAACACCCATTGGTTTCATGTGTTAGAATTAAGGCCGAATTTGGCAAAACAGATTCAAAAAATGCATTCAAAAGCATACAAATCTTAAAAACAAAACCTTAGAAGAGTGTATAGAGCATCAAAGTGCACACATGGCCACATGCCAAGCGCCTAACCACGCGCACACTATGCATGGCCACTATAAATGGCCATGTGCAAAAATCCCCTTATACGCTTGTGACCACACCTGGACCACCCCATTTTACACATTCTTTCCTATAAATAGGCCTCTAAACCCCATTTTAAGGGGGAAGCAAGTGAAGACACACACACACTCAAAAGTCAATTGGATCAAAGGCATGGGAAATCCTTTTTCGTATAGTTTTTGCTCTCCCACAGCTTTTCCCTTAGGTTGTTAGATCCCTTTTTCTAACAAACCCAGCCTCATCTTTATCAATGCATGCTTCAAAGGTATACAATCTAGCATGATTCTGCTATCATTTTGAACCTCTCAATAGGGAAAGCTTAATAATCTCTCGAAGCTAAAGCTTCAAAGCTCACATAAGCTTTATCAAGTCTGAGGACCGCACAATTATTTTTACATGTTTGTTTTGCCGTATTGCATTTTATTTTACTGTTGTAAACATTTGGGAATAATGTTATGCTTATGTGATGAGACTGGCAATCTTGCATGCTATGTGAATAATATATGCTTTATTATGCTCATTTCACATATCATTGTACATCCTCTATTTCCAAAATCATGAAATCACACCTTAAAAATCAATAACATGAAAACGTTCATGCCGTGGAATAGATTCATCACACTCTCAGCCCAGTGATGACCTTACACATCCTTTATATCATCATTCATCATTATAGCATAAATAATCACCATAAGCATGATCATCTTATCATTCATCGAGTAAGCTATGTAAATGATCATGTTATCCTTGCAGATCAACCATATTAGGGTTACTTTTTGCGACCTTTTCCTTTTCATATGTATTTTATTAGGAAAGAGATGTAACAAATAAATTTTTAGCTTTATTATCTTATACTTTTGATGTGCTATATGAATGTTATACAAACTGTCATTACCGAAACTAGGGTGTTGGGCTAGCTATGCATCAAATATCATATAATGAGAAATAGTAAAAAAGTAGATGTGATCTCCTGGACCCAGAAATCTCTACTGGGGACAATACTCATTGAGTGACCTAATGTTGTCCCTTTATTTTCTAGATTTTCTAAAAATTGGGTGTTGAATCCACAAAATCAAAAGCATCTCATCCCTACAAGACCAATCACTTGTCTTTATTCGATAAAGTTGCCATGTCCCTCAGAAATGAAAAGATCTGCTACACTGTATAAGAAAGTAACAAAAAACCACAACAAAATTGATGGTCACTCACAGTGATAACTATACTGCAGACTTCTAAGTAAGAGGGATTAACTCAAAAATGATTATTTCTTATTATGTAATACTTAGTCGTATAGATCTCCTCACCACTGCATTTGCACTACACATAACATGTGCACTAGTTGTCCCTAAAAGCCTCAATAATACTAAATGACATCACCACCATGATTCTACTTGAGTCATAGGGCAATGAAGATATGGTATTATCACCTTTATTCTTTACTCCTGCATTTTACTGGACTCATCTGACCAGGTTCTATAACCCAAGTCCTTAAAGGGGGTGATTGAGTTATCAAAAAAATGCTAGACTCACTGACTGGAGTTTGTAACCCTAGTCATATTGAGGTATTCTCGCTAAAGAAACCCTTAGCCTTACACCCTGACTCAACTCATGTAGATAAATTAGTAGCAAGATCCACTAGGATTCCACTAAGCTATGCATGCTATCCTTACCTAACGTTGTCCATTTGACTTGATATTCATAAATGACATGACCTTCCTAGTGTATATCATCGAATGACATCGTAATGTCAGTTTTCATAGAAAATTTATGCTCAAGACCATGTGATTTTCATCTACTTCATGTGAGCTCGAAACATGAGGAATGATAAGAATCATGTACCTCAGCTTAAATAGTTTGTGTGGATTAACAAATAATGACATCCCTCTATGATGGAATCTATGAGATGTCATCTATTTATTCTTATCAGATTAAATGAATGGGTTAGGAACCCAACTAGATTATGGACCTTTATGTCAACAAAATCGAACTGTAAACTATCAAATGATACTTTTATGACTCACGATAAGCATATGGAATATTGATGTGGGGGCAAGAACTCAAACTCCCCTTGATTGACCTTAGTCCTATACAAATAGGCATATATAGGCTTTGGACATCATTTGAAGCCTAATAATTAACCTTCACTTTGACATTATGTGATTACCTCAAGCACATTTGAGTATCATTCCCGAGTCAAGCACATTTGAGCATCATTCCCGAGTTTTCCCTTTGGTTCTAACTAAAAAAATCAATACAGCCTAGTTCTGAGAGCAGAACCATAGTCCCCTGATGACTATAGGTTCAAAACCTACCTAGGAAAGAGATTGAATGACCTTATGGAGAAATAAGGTTAGAAGCAAGAGCTTGCTTGTGTTTGGTTTGTTCATTGTTTAGGAAAACTAACCATCTTTAATCATGTATACATCACATACATATAGATAGCATGTATTGACCACTATTTCTTGCAAGAATAATCATTTTTCCATTATAGGATTTTTTTTCATCCACTCCATGCATACATGCTCACCCTTTTCTTTTGCAGGCGCATATCATGCATCATTCATTTAGCTAATCCTAATAAATGTACATGAATATTACATTCAAGCATGAGTGACCAAGAAGATACATCCTGTCAGCTATTCAAAGACAAGCTAAAAAGGGGATCCAAAAGTTGCTCATTGATCGCACCATAGATGAAATCCTCTAAGCCCAAATCAAAGCCAAAAGTGCCCGAGATGGGAATAGCACACCACTAAATGAAGCATTTGCATTTGTTCACCTAAGGGTAGATAAGGCAAAGGGAATTCCTTGCACTCTAGTTCAAGTTGATGATGACAATGACTACTACCAAGATTTTAGGAATGCATCAAAAGCTATAAAAATTATTGACATGACCAAGCTTGAATCGACAAGGGAGGTCAAACTATTGGCCAATGTAATTGCAAAGTTAGAATTTGCCTTCAAAGATAAAGGAACTCATGCCTCCAAAAGCTTCATTGACCTAACACTATTGAAAGATTAGCCACTTCTAGATGATTTTAAGTTACCAAACTTTGCTAAGTTTAATAAAATAAGGGATCTAAGGGTCCATCTATGGCAATATGCTACCTTCATGGCTGCTATAAAGTTTACATAATCATATATTGTTTGATTCTTCTTCACATCACTAGAGGAAGGACCGAGGGCATGGTTCTTTGATCTTGAAGATGAAATAAAAAATGATTGGCTACTACTAACTTAGGAGTTTATCAAGCAGTATGAATATAACTCTCAATTAGACATCACTTGAAGGGACCTTGATACCATAAGGTAGAAACTCGGTGAAGCTTTCTCTGATTATGTCACTAGATGGTAGGGAAAGGCAATCAAGATGAGAAACTGTCCTTCTGAGAATGAACAAATAGAGCTCATAATCAAAGGGGCACTATAATACTTCAAAAAACATATGATCTTTGCTCATTATCCTGACTTTAAAGCTCTCCATTAGGATGGGATCACAATTGAGGCTGAGAAACCTTAACAAGCCAGAAACACTTTTCACCGTAATACCCAACCAAACACCTAAAACACCTTTATCCAAACCGCAAAAATAAATATGATCCAACCTAACACCCACAACTCACCATCTATCAATGCTATCAGAGCACCATGAAAATTCTCAAACTTTAACCTCCCACTATCCAAAGTATTCTAAAGGCTTCAACAAAAGAACCTCCTACAACCATAAGAGCCTTAGGCCTCTTCCAAACCCACTACCACCTCAAATTAACTAAAACTTGTTCTGCCATTTTCACCAAATGCTTGACCATACCACTAATACATGCAAAACTCTTAAAAATGCAATACAAGACCTCATTAACTCTGGAAAAATCAATGACCTACAAAAATGACCCAGTATCAAGACCAATCCTCTTTTAAACTATCAAAACATGCCTCCACCAACTATCAGCATAATCTCCTCCAATCTACCAGAATACCTTATTGAAAAATCAATCCAAGCCATACAATAAACCTAAGATAATCCTTTAGAGGACAAACCCCCAAATCCCATTCTTGAGCCAAAGTATTTTAGTGATAATGAGCAATACCCTTCTACCTTTGAATACATTCTAATGCCTTAAAAGTTCTTTCCCCACTTGATGATGCAAAAAAGAGCTATGGATACAAATTTCCCTATGAATAATGAAGTGAATGATTGCCCTTACTCACAAGAAGCAAACACAGATAAAACTTTTAGCAGTAACCATAAAGTATAGGATTTACTGGGCCAGTTATCTAGGAAGTTCAACTATAAAGTCAAGTAGATAGCACCTCCTACTCCCCACACACTCTTAAAAGACATTGTACCCTTAGGATGGGAAGAAGAATTTGACAATAAAGATAGGATGGTAAGTACTATTCAGCTTTAGAACCTGCAGATCATAAGATAGACATATGGTATGATTTTAATGATCCTAAAATCATTATTTGGAACCAAAACCATAATACAAAAGCATATAAGCAAGCAGTTGAGAAGCCCTCATTAGCAGTTAATCATGTAACTCATAGTGGGTTAGTATATCAACCTCATAAGAAAGAGAAGGAACTCCTTAAGGAGAAAGAAGTAGCAAGAGATTAAGCTCCAGTTAAAGAGGAAGGCACTATCCTCAAACAGCTTAAGAAAACTCAGGCACAAACCAATATCTGGGACCTACTCATAGCCTCTAACAAGTATAGAGATGCCCTAGTCAGAGTACTAGATGAAGCAAAGATTGGTAACTATACCTCACCTTACAAGATGATAGCCTATTTAATGAAAGCTGTTTCTAATGCAATCACCTTTTTAAATGAAGATTTACCCCTTAAGGGAAAGGTCCACAATCATCCTATCTTTATACATGCAAATTTCAAAACTAAGAAGACCCTATATGTTATGGTAGATAACATGTCTACCATCAATGTTTGCCCTTGAGGTTGTTACATATGTTAGGGATAAATGTTAAAAACCTATAAGAGTCCAAAGTGGTTATACGAGCCTGCAATGATTCAAAGAAGCCAGTCATTGGCACTTTCAAAGCAGTTGTTATAGTAGTAGATATCTAATTAGAAATAGAATTCATTGTCCTAGACATCCCTCTGACTTTTGCCCTACTACTAGGAATACCTTAGTTCCACCCACTAGGGGCATACCTTCCACTATGCATCAGAAGATTAAATGGAAAGGTCATTACCATCCCTACTGAAACAAACAACATTATCGCCTATCTGAATATGGTCCTGCCAGGATTCCAAGTTTCTATGATTAGTGAGGGTCATATCGATCCCTAAGTTATTGTTATGCTAAAGAAGATGTAATATTTTCCTGGAACAGGATTAGGAGGAAAAAACATTAGAGTCACAAAATTCCTTGACTTTTGAAAATAGACCAACAAAAATGGTCTAAGGTATGATCCTAAAAAGGATATTAGCACTAAGAAATCAACCTCTTTTATTGTTGAAAGCTCAACCCAAGTCTATGAAGGAAAAGCTAAGGAATGGGTGAGCAACGAAATCAAGAAATTGGAGTTCGAGTTCTTCAATGACACCCTCAAGGAGAAGCACTTACCAAACATGATCACTAAGACTAACATCTGTGAGCTAATGAAAAACCTAAAGATAGAATTTAAGAGTGAAGCTATCAATCATACCCATCTGGTGCCATCCTCGAATCAAGCATCAATGACATCTTGTTTAAAGACATTGTTGATAATGATCTTTGTACTTTTTCTTTGTTTGAAATTGATGATGTAATGAAATATAAAGTTAATGCAATGAAATCAGATTTGGCTTACTTGCTTGATGTCTTTCTTAATGGCAGTGTGCATTGCATTGATCAAAACATTAGCATATTTGACAATAATTCCATATGCACTAAATCATTTAACATTGGCATGGAATCTAAACCACATATTCTATATATTTTGAAAGATGTTACCCATGAAGAGATAAGAGATATTGAAAAAATATTAATAAATTATTCAAAAGTATGATGATATGCCTAGTATTAACAAGGACATTGCTCAAAACTTCATTCCAACCAAAGGAGGGCACAAACCAATAAAGCAGAAGTTAAGAGGACTCAAAACAGAATTGGCCCAACTAGTGAAAGAGGATATTAAGAAATAGACCAAAGCAAAATTCCTAGAAGTAGTAGACTATCCAGAATGGTTAGCAAATGTGGTAGTAGTACCGAAGAAAGATGGAAGGGTTAGAATCTGTGTCGACTATAGAGACATGAATAAGGCCTGCCTGAAGGATGATTGCCTACTACCACACATAGATATACTGGTTGACAGTGCTGCCATATATGCAATGTACTCCTTCATTAATGGATTCTTTAGTATAATTAGATCCAAATAGCCATTATCAACAAAGCAAATACAACTTTTATAAAAAAAATGGGGTACTTACTGCTATAGAGTAATGCCTTTTAGACTAAAAATACAAGGGCAACCTACTAGAGAGTGGCAACTCCAATGTTCCATGACATGAGAGACAAAGAAGTGGAGGTATACGTCAATGAAATGATGGTCAAATCAAGAACTAGAGAAGAACACCCCTCTGATATTAAAAAAATTCTTGAAAAGGGTCAAAAAGTACAATCTCATGCTAAATCCGAAGAACTGCATATTCGAGGTTACTTCAGGAAAGATGCTGGGGTATGTTGTCAGTCAAAACAAGATTGAAATGGATCCAAATAAAGTAAAAGCCATCAGAGAGATGCCAATGCCAAAAATAATGAAAGAAATTAGAGGGTTTATAAGGAAACTATAGTTCATTAGGAGATTCAATGCTAAGTTAACAACAGTATGTGAACCAATCTTTAAACTAATCAGAAAAGATCAGCTGGCTTAATGGAATGAACAGTGTCAGCTAGCATTTGATAAGATCAGAAGCTACCTAGCCAACCTACCAGTTTTAAGACCACCTAAACTAGGGATACTTTTAACCCTATATATGGCCAATGAATGGAATGCAATTAGTGCAATGTTAGCCCAAGAGGGACAAATGAAAGAAGAACATGTACTTGAGCAAAAAGATGCTACCATGTAGGGAAAAGTATCCAAGTCAAACAGATATGTCTGGCAATGGTATAGGCAATGAAGAAATTCAGATACTACTTTCAATCCTATAAAATTCAGGTTATGTTTAAAATGGACCCAATGAAGCACCTCTACGAAGCTCTATCTCTAATGGGGAAACTTACCAAGTGGCTCATATTGATAACAAAATTGGACGTATAATACAAGACTAAAAAGGTAGTGAAAGAGTGGCTAAATTTCTAGCTCTCAATCCCACTCCAAACTTAGAAGAAATCCAGCTAGACTTCCTATACGATCTCAGCTCAACTATTAAAATCCAAAGATGGTGCATGTACTTTGACAGAGCAATCAATCAATTCAGCACTGGAGTTGATGTAATACTATAATCTCTAAAAGGTAAAGTAGTACCAATTACTAAAAAGCTCAAGTTTAGAGTCCCAAACAATGAAGTAGAATATGAAGCATGTACACTCATAATTGAAGCACTAATAGCCCTAGAAGTCATAGAAGTTAAAATCTTAAGAGATTCCATGCTAGTAGTCAATCATGCCACGAAAGAGTGGGAATTGAAAGAGCAGCACTTAAAGCCTTATTTGCAACACTTGAGGCTACTCACCATGTCCTTCCAAAAATACAGATTTATTCATCTTCCTAGGAATCATAATTACATCATAGATGCATTTGCTTCCTTACATCAGTATGGTAAGGACCATCCAAAATGCCTATGAAGCCTCTAATTCTACTCAAATTAGGACAACCTTGTCATAAAGACTGTAGAATAGCAAAAATAGACACAACTGAAAAGCCTTGGTTCTATGACATCTAGAAATATATGAAGGAATGAGCCTATCCTGATCGAGCAGATGAAAGAGATAAAGTAGGCATTCAACGAGTAATATTAAAATTCACATCACACTAGGGTGTATTATATAGATGGACCTTAGATGGTTTACAACTCTGATGTCTTGATGAAACTAAAGCTACAAAAGTAGTAGAAGAAGTACATGAGGGTGTTTGTGTCCACACATGAATGGAGTAATCCTGGCTAAGAAGCTAATCAAACAAGGGTTCTTCTGGATGACGATGATGGAAAACTACATCAAATTTGTAAGGAAATGCCACAAGTGTCAGATCCATGGGAATGTTAGCCACCTTCTCCCAATAGAACTTCACTACATCTCCTCTTTGTGGCCCTTCTCATCATGGGGACTAGAAATAATTAGGGAAATCCACCTGATAGCCTTGAATGGACATAGGTTTATGCTAGTGGCAGTAGACAACTTTACAAAATGGGTCGAAATAGAATCATTCACAAGGATAGGAGCTAAGCAAATGGCTAAGTTCATCAAAAGAAACTTGTTCTATCAATTTAGGATCCTTTATCATATTATCTCTGACGATAGTGTCCAATTCCAAGGGGAATTTAGGGAGCTATTAAGGAGTTATAAGGTGGAACATCACAAATCTTCTCCTTACCGACCATAAGCAAATGGGGCCATCAAAACTACAAATAAAAACATAAAAAAGTTCTCATCAAAGATGACACAAACTTACCAAAATTGGGCAGTTAGATTGTCACATGCCTTATAGAGGTACCAAATAATAATCAAAACTTCAATAGGAGCAACTCCTTTCTCGTTAGTGTATGGATAAGAAGAAGTTCTTCTAATTGAAATAGAGATCAAGTCTCTTCAAGTAGTAATAGAATTTGAATTGTTAGAAGTGCAGTAGGATCAATTATGGCACAATAATCTCACTATCTTAGATAGCCAAAGGGTCAAGGCACTATACTACATATAGTTGTATTAGGCTTGACTACCCAAGTCCTTCAATAAAAGAGTAAAACATAAGAGTACGAAAGCAGGAGACTAGGTGCTAAAGTAGGTAAGATAGAATGTTTTGGACCCTAAAAGGAAATTCAGACCAAACTAAGAAGGTTCATACCTAGTCAAACATATCCTATCAAAAGAAGCAGTCAAGCTAATGGATTTTGAAGGCAATGAATTCTTCAAACCTGCCAAAGCAAACAGCTTGAAAAGTACTACGTCTAAGGCACACACAAAAATCATCCCGCTGAGTTGAAAACCTAAAAGGGTAGCTTAGGAAAAAGTTAAGGACTTCCTGCTAAGTTAAAAACTTAAAAATGGCAGCTTGGGAAAAAATTAGGGAAAGAGAGAAAATACTTAACTAAAAAACATGAGAAAGCTAGTTATAGATAGGGGTAACCTCAAATTTGAAATTTGTATGAATGCACCTATGCTTTTCTTAAATGATTATAGCGAAATGAGAGTGATTGCCAATTTATGTAAAATGTCTTTGAAAAGTGCAGCACATTTTATCATTATGAATTGCATCAAGCATGCTCTACATTTTCTTTTATTACATGACCATGGTTCTTACCATCCTCTCTAATCTCACTCCTTAAGATCAACCACTATCGTATAGTAAAAAAAATAGCTAGGTGTGAAAAGCTCTAAAAGGAGACACTCCAGGAAAAAAATGGAAGAAAAAGAAAACCTAGCTAAGTGCAAAAAGCTCTAAAAGGAGACGCTTTAGGAAAAAAAGGGAAAAAAGGCAAACGATAGTAATGGCAAACATCATCATCAATGATACATAGTAGGAAGCATATACAGTCATCTTTTTACAAGCATCATACCACATACTGGACAAATGTCCAAATACAACACCTATAGTCCATAACCTTAGGAAAATAATACGACAAAGCAAACCATGTACCAAAAGTCCTACACCTAGCTCCTAAAACAACTACATCGATCGTAGTTATGATCAAAAGCAAGCAATGATCCTACTCAAGCATCCCTCTTGTTTGATCCTAACTCATCACCATTCATCATAAAGAATGATAGCCATGACTCCTGCTCACTTATGCGATCATGATAAGCTGCATGGTCTCGCTGCCATTCATAACTAGCAAGATGGTGCTCAACCTACTTTACACATTCCATATCATACACTTATACATAAAACATGTGCATAAAATAAATAGGTTTAATAAATAAGGCATACCTTCTGAGTGGTAGTGAAATCCAAAAAGCACTATTGTGCACTCTTAGCAACAGTATACCAGTACGGACCAGAGGATATAATAATCTATAAAAGCAAGCAAATATATCAACCACCATTCACTAAATAAATAAAATAAAAGCAAAATTAAGAAAAGAACACAAACATAGGTAGCATTAGTAGTAGCAATACTCGACTGAGGAAAGATAGGCCTAGGAAAATCGAAACTCACTACTCTACCAAGGATATTCGTCCCAAGCAAAGACAAAGATGACTGAACTGTCAAATCCCCAAGGATAGTGCTACTAGAAGGCATACTACTAGCAAGAGCAATCACCTCAATGCGAAGCGTGCCCTCATCCTCCTCAAAGTGGGATCCAGATCTCCTCAAGCACTGCTATAAATAAGTTCTCACAACTCATGTCAATTATAGTTTATTATTAATATAGTTTGCTATATGCTTGCACCAAAATAGGAATAAAAGCTTACTAGATTAGAAGAGGGGACTCTCGATGACCTACATGATGGCCTAACTCAAAAATTGAGGGACGAGATGCATCTGCCTGAGAAGGTGGAGGTGAAGGAAAGGTTCCACTAGTTATAACATCAATCAGCTAAGGGATAAATACATCAGCATAAGGCAAACCCACACTCTCTAAAAGGCTCTCAAAAGGGAATCCAATTATGACAGCAATGAGATCATCACCGCAGAGCTCATGGCCCTAGAAAATATCACTAGGGGGAGGGATGGGAACTCTCCTTATGTATGGGCCATCCCATCAATGATGGAATCACTCGCCCAAATACAACACCCTGCCAACTAGGCCAGAGATCAACACTCGTCTCTCTATTAACTGCCATGCAGCCACTATCTCTATCATCTAGTGAGATCTTGCCACCCACCAGTAAAGAAAGATCTGCTTAAGGGGAAATAATGAATAAAATACCCTTAAGAAAGGAACAACCAACAAAATAGGAATTAGACATACCTAATCAAGGGACAACTTCTTCATATGGTCCTAAGCTACCGTGCAATCCTTAATAAAATTAGTAGTCTTCTTGATCCAGCAAGAATAATAAGGAAAGCCATCCTTCTAAAAATGTTTGATGGATGGGCAAGGGAGAATCCCAAACTTGTATGCCTAGATGTGTCAAAATCAGAGGGTAGAAATTAACAAAATAAAAGCAAAAGAACAAACAATAGAACTCCTTATGTTCACATAAACAAGCATATGCAGATCCTCGAGCCACCTCGACATACTTCGTGAAGTCCCAAGTACATATAAGCAAAGGTAGCAGTAATCACAAATCACCCGTACCTGAAGGGTTTGGGAAGATAATAGCACTCAATAAATAAAATAAAAAGTAGTGAGCTCGCTGCTCTACAATGACAAGACCATCATTATACAAAGCCCACATGAAAGAAACAAACTCCATGTATCAAGCAAGATACATGCAACCAAATTTCATATTATGACTACCCTAAGCAAATCCATCATAAAGCACCTCCTTGCCACAACCGTAGAACATGCCTCCTCACAAAAAGGAATGGGCTCTCTAGAAAAGCTCAAGCCCATGATAGCGACAAAATCTAATGGGGTAATAGTCATGTCCCTAATATGAAGATGGAAAGTATGCATCATGTCCATCTACTGCTCTATCAATGCATACATAGCAATCTGATTCGATGCATATGAGTCATAAGATAATGCAACAATCACCCTATCAAAGCCCTTCCTAGCAACCATATGCTTCATAAACATCGAGAGACCCCGATAGTACATGCTAACCCTATTGAAATAACTAGGCAACGCAGTGACATACCTATGGTGCTACAAATAATAAGTACACTATCAAACATTTACATAGCTACTAAATACTAACACATCTCTCTATGTCATTTAATAGGATCAAAATAGTAATAAAGGCTAAAAAGAAAAGCATCGTGCCAAACAAACAATCACAAAAAGAAAATAAAGCAAGAGCTATCAAGGTCAGTATTTACAATAAAGCTAGACAGATAGTTGTGGCAAGAGCTATAACTATAATAACCTTATACAACAACATAAATAAGGCAAAGAGGGACCTACCTCATAATGATGATACACCCAAGTGTGATTCTACAAGCTATGACAATAAGGATCATATTTCCTTGAGAAAGCCTAGATTGCTGAGAACTCTAAGCACTAGATATGCTAGTCCCTGCAGCGGATGTCCCAGCTCCAATAGCCTCTATGAAGTCACCCACAAGATTAACATCAACATTAATAAAAATGTTCCTCAGACCCTCAGGAATGTTGGAGAACTCCATTTTATGCAAGAGAAAATGGAAGTACATATGCAAAAATAGAGCCGATAGCACCTAAAACACAAAAAGGGTAAAAAAAGTCTAAAAACACTCAAAGAAGTCCTGACAAAGCCTCCTAAGACCTCTAAAAATAGTCATTTAAATAAGCTTAGAGGGGAGAAGCACGTGACCATTAGCATAAGCCCGTGATCACACGCCCCCCATGCATTCCTCCTTCCACACACTCTTTTATGGTTTTACATGCACTTTGAGACTTTGCACACTCACTTCTACAGTCCTAAACTTCCATTTGAGCATAAAGATATGCACCAAAATCATATAAAAATACATAGATGTGGACTCCATCTATCTAAAGACATTATGCGTGCACTACTTTCTTTAGAAAACTCAACATCTTACAAAAGAAGAAGAGCAAGGAAAATTCACTATAAGAATATCTTACTCCAAATCATCGAAATAACATCCTTAACATGACAAATCATTGCATCATCATTGCATCATCACTGTATTATTACTGCATCATCACTGCATCATTACTACATCATCACTACCACCTCATTTATTGCTTTGAAGCACCCATATTGCTTAAGAGCACTCTCACACCGCTTAAAAGAACCCTCACATTGCTTAGAAGCACTCATTTTCATTTTCTTAGAAGCACTCTCATTGCATAGAAGACTTTATACTCATCGCTTAGAAGCATTCACATTGCTTAGAAGCACTTTTCACTACTTAGAAGCATCCTTCCATTACTTAGAAGCATCCTCATATTACTTAGAAGCATCCACACTGCTTAGGATCATTCTCATTTGCTTAGTAGCATCCTCATTTACTTAATCGCATGTTCATTCGCGTGACACCTAAGAAGGTTATAGTCGTATGTTCATTTGTGTGACACCTAAGAAGGTTATAGTCATATGTTCATTTACACGACAACTAAGAAGGTTATAGTCACATATGCATTTTACATAGTAGTGTATTCATTTATGTGACTTTTTGCTTAGTAGCATCCTCATTAGCGTGACACCTAAGAAAGTTATAGTCACATGTTCATTTGCACAACACCTAAGAAGATTATAGTCACATGTTCATTTGCATGACACCTAAGAAGGTTATAGTCATATGTTCATTTTGCGTGACACCTAAGAAGGTTATAGTCGCATCCACATTTTGTTTAGTAGCATGTTCATTTACATGACACCTAGAAAGGTCACAGTCGCATCCACACTCTACACTTTACATTAATCACAAGCTTGTATATGTCCTAAATACCACCTTGCATGACAACCAAATCACATAACAATAGCAACAAAATAAAACAACATCAATCAAATCTTGACAACATGTCTAAAGACAATAGGTAAGTACCTCTCTCCCTATTAAAACATTTTTTACAACTTTGCATTTTGCTTCACATGTATTGACACTAGCACTAGGTGGCTATGCAACACACATGAAGTAGGAAGCAACTGTCATACCTTAAATTTGACTATCCTAAAAAAGGTCCAATGATGAAATGAATCCCCATGACTAAAGTTTGCTCGTTCTTAACACTTCTAAAGTGTGCAACCTTAAAACACCTAACCGACCCCACCATTGTGAAAAATCTATCACTGAGCCATTAAATTGTGTTTTAACCTTATAAAATATTAATTATTAGAATATTGAGAGGTTTTATTTCAAGAAAACTCTTCTTAAAATGCTCAGCTCATTGGGCCAATGCATATTTCATTAGACCAATACCTAGCTTCATGAAAAATAAAAAATCAATTTTGATAAAATGGACTTTGAAAACACATCTTAAAGGCCCCAAATCCTCTGAAAGTGGTTTTGGAATGGTCCAACACAACCCGAGTATCAGCGTATATCACTCAAAAGTGTGCGTAAACACCACTAGGTGTCATGTGCTAAAATCAAGGTTGAATTTAGCAAAATGGACTCAGGAAATGCATCCAGAAGGCCTAAAAACCTTAGGAACCAACCCCATAACAGTGTGCATAGAACTTGAGAAGGCCACATAGACTGTCAAAGTGCATATGAAAAAGTACACATGCGTGCATGGCCACACACAAAAATCCCCTTATACGCATATGACCATGTATACACCACCCCATTCTACACATTTTTTCCTATAAATAGACCCCTCTACACCCCATTTTAAGGGGGGAGCAAGTGAAGACACACACACACTTAATAGTTACTTTGATCAAAGGTGCAGGAAATCCCTCTCCATATAGTTTTTACTCTCCCACAGCCTTTTTCTTAGGTTATTAGATCCCTTTTTCCACTAAACCCAGCATCATATTTATTAAAGCATGCTTCAAAGGTATACAATCTAGTATCATTCTACTATCATTTTGAACCTCTCAACGAGGAAAGCTTGATAATCTCTTGAAGCTAAAGCTTCAAATCTCACACAAGCTTAGTCGAGTCTGAGGACAACACAATTATTTTAGCATAGTTATTGCATTTTATTTTACTATCCTCAGCATTTGGGAATACTATTATGCTTATGTGAGAAGATTGATCAATAAGGGAAATGGTATGAAAAAGGTTGGAAAGGGCAAAGGCAAGGCTCCCAAAGGTTTTTAGAAGCCAAAACCAAAGCCTAAGCCCAAGTTCAAAGTTGAACCCCAAGCAAAGCCACTAAAGGAGGGAATATCTTTTTCTGTAATGAGTCAGGCCATTAGAAAACAAAGTAAAAGCTATATTTGAATTATCTAAACAAGAATAAGGGTAGTACGACGACCTCATTAGGTATTCATGTTATAGAAATTAATTTTTCTACTTTTGATTCTTGGGTATTAGATACTATATCAGGATCTCACATTTGTACTGATGTGCAGGGTCTAAAAAGGAGTAGATCATTAGCTAGAGGTGAAGTGGACCTACGAGTTGGCAATGGAGGAAGAGTTGCTGCTTTAGCTGTAGGGACTTATGAGTTAACTTTGCCTACTGGACTTGTTTTAAATTTGGAAAATTGTTATTATGTGCCTATTATGTGTAGGAATATTATTTTTGTTTCTTGTTTGGATAAAATTGGTTTTGAATTTATTATTAGGAATAATAAATGCAATATTTATCATGATAACATTTTTATGGATTTGCTCCATGGTCTTTATGTTCTAAATGTTAAAGACACTAATCAAAAGTCAATCTATAACATTAATACAAAGAAGTTTAAATCTAATGATTTAAACACTACCTATCTCTGGCATTGTCGTTTAGGTCACATAAATGAGAAACACATTTTAAAGCTTCATCAAAATGGGTTTTTAAATTTATTTAATTATTAATCATTTGAAACATGTGAATCCTGTTTACTAGGAAAAATGACTAAAACACTTTTTACTGGAAAATGAGAGAGAGCTAATGATTTATTAGGCCTTATACATTTAGATGTATATGGACCATTAAGCTCAACAACTAGAGGAGGTTTCTACTACTTTATCACTTTCATAGATGATTTCAATAGATATGGCTATATCTATCTATTGAAACACAAATTAGATTCTTTTGAAAAGTGTAAAATTTTCAAGAATGAAGTACAAAACCAACTTGGTAAAAATATTAAAATACTAAGATCTAATTGAGGTGGTGAATATTTAAGCCAATAATTTATAGATCATCTTAGAGATTATGGGATTATTTCATAATTGACTCATCTAGGTACACCACAATGGAATGGTGTGTCTGAATGGAGAAATCAGACTTTATTGGATATGGTTCATCAATGATGAGTCAATATAATCTTCTAATCTCTTTTTGGGGATATGGTTTAGATATTACTGCATTCATTTTGAATAGAATTCCAACAAAGGTAGTTAAAAAGACACCATATGAGATATGGACTAGAAAACCTCTTAGTTTGTCTTTTCTTAAGATTTAGGGATGTAATGCTCATGTGAAGTGTCAAATCTCAGATAAACTAGCACCTAAACCTAATAAATGCCTTTTTATGGGATATCCTAAAGAAACTAAAGGATATTATTTATATTATTCCAAATGGGATCTATTCCCCTGACACCTGAAGAGGTTATAGTGGCAGTATCTAATTATTCACCTGATATCCCAAAAGGTTATAATGGCAGTATCTACATGTTTGCCAAACACCTTAAGAGGTTATAGTGGCAACATCTACCTATTCACCTGGCACATGAAGATGTTATAGTGGTAGTATCTACCTATTTGCCAACACCTGAAGAGGTTATAATGGCATTACTTTGCAATTCATATGCATGCTAGCATATCATATACCTGATTGCATATCACTATCATATACTTGTATCACTTGCTTGAATCATTCATGTGAAAATTTGTATCATTGTATGAATCCCAAAATTACATCATTATTGCATGAATCCCAAAACTACATATTGCATGAATCCCAAAATTGTATCATCTTGCATGAACTCTGAAACTGCATATTTCATGAATCTCAAAATTGCATATTGTATAAATCCTAAAATTACATCCATGTGTGAATCACGAAATTACATCTTGCATACGTCCTGAACTTCATCTCACTTAACACCCAAAGATGTTATAGTAGTAGTATCTGTCTATTCATTGGACACCTAAAAAAGGTTATAATGGCAATATCCTGACAATTAAATCACAACAACATAGCACTTAAGTAAGTACCTCTCTCCTCAAAAAATGATTTTTTACATCTTTGAATTTGCTTTACGTGTATTAACACTAATGCTAGGTGGCTATCCAATAACACGAAGTAGGGGGCAACTGCCACTCCTTAGATTTAACTATCCTTAAAAAGGTTCAATGATGAAATGAATCTTGGAAAAGACTAAAGTCTACTTGTTTGTAACACCCTTGAATTCTTAAAACTATAGCTGACCATACTAGTGTGCAAAATTGGTTACCAAGCCATTAAGTTGTACTATGATCTTATAAAACACAAATTATAATAATAGTACTAGGCTTATTTTGAGAATCTTCTCTCAAAATATGCAGCTTGTTAAGCTGATATTCATTTCATCATACCAGGACCCAACTTTATGAACAAATAGAAATCAATTTTAATAAAATAGAATTCAAAAACACATTCAAAAGGCTCTAAAACCTTTGGAAGTGGCCACGAAATAGTCTAAAATAACTTAAGGATTAGTGCTTGTCGCTCAAAAGTGTGCTTGAAGCCATGAATACCTCTAGGTGTCATGTGCTAAAATTGAAGCCAAACCAGACAAAATAGACTTTAAAAACACATATGAAAGGCTCCATATGCTAAAATTGAAGCAAATTAGACAAAACAAACTTCACAAACTCATCCAAAAGGTCCAAGTGGAGTGCGCAACGTGTGAAAGTGCACGTAACCATGTGCGAGCACTCATGGCCATGTGCCAAGCATATAGTCATGTGCACTTCACATAGTCATGTGCTATGTACTAGGGACACATGCATAACCATGCTTATTTGCCCCTATTCCTCATATTTTTCACTATAAATGGGCACCTCCACACCCTATTTTGAGGGGAAAGCAAGAGGAAGTACACACACACTCAAAAATATGTTCACTTGAAGGCATGAAAAACTCACTTCCAAAAATTTTTAGCTCTCACACTGTGTTTTTCTTAGGTTGTTATGTCTCCCTTCCACCAAACCTAGCCTCATCTTCTAAACACACTTTAAACATATATAAACTAGCATCATTCTACACATTCTTTTGAACCTTTTAATGAAGAAAGCCTAATAATCTCTTAAAGCTAAAACTTCAAAACTCATACAAGCTTAGTCGAATATAAGGACCACACAATCATTTTTGCATGTTTATTTTATCACACTGCATTTTATTTTACTATCGCAAGCATTTGTGAATATTATTATGCTTACGTGATGAGACTCGCAATTTCCATGCTATATGAATAATTTATGCTTTATTTTGCTCATCTCATATGTTCACCTTACATCCTCTAGTTTCAAAATGTAAAAACACATTGTAAACATCAATAACATGAAAGGTTCACATTTTGAACTAGAGTCATTATGGTCACGATCTAATGATAACACCATGCATCCCCTATAATTTTTAGTGATATTCACTAGGTCAATCATGTATGACCATGTTTTGACTTTATCATTTCATTTAATAAAGAGGCATTTTTCATTATCATTTTATGTTATGATAATTACTTGAATAGTCAATTCTTACTAAGGTCATCTAGTAAATGACTTGATAGTAAAACCCTTAGATTAAATATGAGTTCTATTAAAATTATCCCTAGTCATAATAATGTATAATGGCTAGTATGGTGTTGATTAATGATTGTGTTTTACTAATCATGAATATAAGATATTAAGCCAACTCATACATACTTATTTGAGATATTATATAGATAATTTTCATAAGTAATTCTCATTACAGTAATATTGGCTTAGTCCTCTAACCTTGAAATCACCATGGATTTCAACATAACTATTTTTTTATTTTGACACAATCTTACATTAACTTTGGCCAAATGTTAAAATAGGTTGTTATTGGGTATAAAATGAGTTATGTAAGGAATGTGAGTGATTGAGAAGGAATTTGTCCCTCATTTAATAAGTAAGATATCTATAGGCCCCTTGATAAGATAGACTAAGGAAAATGCATGGCCATGCTAAAGTGAATTGATAAAGAGTTATCATTCTTAATCTACTTAGGATTAAGAAATTATATGATTGAATTCTATAAGGATGACATAATCTATAACTTATATTCAATCAAAATATCATGTGACAATGGGACTAGAATATTCACTGTATATTAGGTTATGTTGGATTACTGACTTCACATGACTTAGGTAGTCATAATGTCTTACTAGAGGCCAATTATGACTTGTGGGCCTAAATAGAGATTTAAGACCCATTGTTAACATCATGTGAATCTACAAGGTCACACACTTTGAACAAGCCCAAAATGAATATAGGTTTAACAAGCCTAAATAAGCTCTATGGAAATAAATAAATAAAATGTTTATTTATTTATTTATTTAAGGTAAAGGTTATTTTAAATAAATAGAATATTATTTCTAATTTAATTTTAAATAAAACCATAATAAGAATAAGTGAGAAATTACCAACAGGTCATTTGGTAAGTGAAACCCTAATTTAAATGTCTATAAATATGTTATATTATCTAAGGTTTTAAACAATCTCATTATTCTACCACCAAATTCATTTTCTCTCCTTTTAGAAAACAAAAACACAGAGTTATTTTTATTCTTGATTTGTCAAAAATTAAGAGAAGGTGATAGCACATAAGCATTTGTTTTCAAATTAAGGTTATTCATGTGGACACTTGTTGAGGATGTCTATAGAGATGTCTCAATCTAAACTGCCAAATTAAAAGGTCGAGGTAGGGTGTTACCAGAGTGAACCTCCTCTCTTCCTTCCAGGAATCTTGCCCCTTCTGCATTTGTAGTAAGAAAATGAAAACCCTAGATTCAATTAATTAGTTAAATTACTTGGATCTGAGTTTGGGTTTGTGATTATAATTTAATTTTTTTGCTACGTAAGGAATCACGAAACCTAACAATGGTATCAAAGCCACTTGTAATTTGATTAATTTCATTATGTGTATATGTTATATTTGTGTGTTTAAGTGATTCATTTTTTAAAAGGGTTTTTCAAAAATTTTATCCAAATAATTTTGATTTTGTGATAAATAATTACAATCTATATGAAAATAGCATTAAACATTAATTTGATTAATGTTTATAATCATTTAATATGATTAAATAATGAACATAATTATAATTTTCTATGTTATGTATACTATTTTAAGAAATCAAAATAAGTATTCTGTTTAAACAACAAATTCAATTTCTATTTTATATTGAAACATGAATATTTTGATCATATAGATTTCTATCAAAGGTAGTATGTTTAAATGTTAAATAGATTGTACAAAATAAATCTATTTGGAATAGATTAATTATTCTATAATATGATTTATGGGTAAATTAGGGTTAATGGTGGCAACTATTTAAATGTTAAATATAAAAATGATTTGTTTTTAACAGATCAATTAGACAGTAATTTGATTATAAAAATTATTGTTGTTTTAGGGTTTTAGCTACCGGGGTGCTGCCCCTTGACATCGAATGGACTCATCATGCATTTTTTTACATAACAATTTATTTAATCTATAAATTGAATTATTTTGAAATATTTGTGTATTGTTAAATGCATGGTGCATAGCATGGCCTTTGAACCAATGTGATTGGATTTTATTAATTTTATTTTATTAGGTTGTAATTTTTTAAATGCAGCCTATGAGTCATTTTATTTGTTGTAATTATTTTATTTTATTTTATTATATAGTAATAGAATAGTTTTAATTACAATATGTAATGTAAATCAAGACCTAATATGCAAATTCAAGTTGGAGGCCCATGATGGAGATCCAAGGTAGGAGACCAAGGAGGAGGTCCATGGCAGAAGATGGACATCCAAATTAAAGGCTCAATGATGTGATTTCAAAAGGTTAAAGTTTTGATATAGCTTTGGTTGTTTGGACTAACTAAACATGAGGTGAAGGTTCTCTATGTCTGAATTGGAACTTGATTTGAACTTTCCTTGAGAGCGTGGGTTTGGGTTCATGTTGAACGGGTTCCTAGAGCAGGTCATCTAGTGGGTTCGTATCACTCAATTTAGATTTTTAATATCACTTAGGTCTGACCTTTAATCTTTATATTGACTTATGAAGATCAACTTAGTTATGCACTATGCTATGTCATGTTTATCTTATTATGTTTGTATGTTATGCATGTGATGCCATGTATGTGATGCAATATAACAATAACTAAATAAGATAAAAATTAACTAAACCCTCATTAAATATTAATCCATTAAAATGTCTTCTATTAATCAACACTTATCAAGATTTGGATTGCTATATATAGGTTATGCCAAAGCATTATGTATAAAGACATTTAAATAAGATAAGATGGATAATGGTGATATCCATATGTTTGAGTTGGTTAGACTTAACTAGGTTATCAAAACGGTTTTGGACCTAGGGCATTTGATAGGATATGCCGGTACATGTGATATCCTATAATTATCTAAGAATTTCATGAGATGTAATTGGTAAAGTGTTACCTACCTAAATAGCCACACTTTAAGTGATAAACCAAAGCTTCCTTGAAGTAGGGTGAAATATGGATCTTAGTCCACTAAGAAATTTCAATTGTTGAAATAATTTTGAGGGTTTTATAATTTATGAAAATTTAGTGGGAGTTTTCTTATGCCTTTTTCATAATAAAATTGAATGTACTCTATATATATTTGTTATAAATAATGACATTAAACACTGCACCTACCAAGTTACTACGATCGATCCTTAAAAAGGAAAAGTTAAAGGGGACTAACTTTCTTGATTAGTACAGAAACCTAAGAATTGTTCTTAGGCAAGAAAGAAAGGAATATATCCTTGATCAACCCATTCTAGAGGAAGCAGCTATAAACACTCATAGAGCATAAAAGGATCATTATAGTAAGCATCTCAATGATTCAATTGATGTCACTTATCTCATGCTTAGATGCATGGAGTCTGAGCTTCGAAAGTAACTAATCAAAATGGAGGCTTATACTATGATAGGACATCTCAAGGAAATGTCCTAAGAGAATGCTAGAATCAAAAGGTTCAATACCATCAAGACATTGCTCTCCTACAAGTTGACTATTAGCAGCTTTGTCAGCCCTTATGTTCTCAAGGTGAAGGGTCATCTTGAATACTTGGAAAAGCTTAGTCTCAAGATTGAACAAGAATTGCCTACTAATATCATTCTCCAATCTTTGCCTTAAGCTTATAATGGTTTCATCATGAATTTCAATATGCATATTATAGACAAAACTATTTCAAAGTTTCATAGGATGCTTAAAACTACTAAAAAGAACATCAAGAATTCCAGTAAGGATATTCTAATGGCCAATAAGGGAAAAGGTATGAAAAAGGTTAGAAAGGGCAAGGGCAAGGCTCCCAAAGGCTTTTAGAAGCTAAAAACAAAGCCTATGCCCAAGTTTAAAGCTAAACCCTAAGCAAAGCCATTAAAGGAGGGAATATGTTTTTTTTTCAATGAACTAGGTCATTGGAAAAGAAATTGAAAGCTATATATGAATGATATGAACAAGAATAATGGTAGTACAACTACCTTTTAAAGTATTCATGTTATAGAAATGAATTTGTCTACTTCTAATTCTTGGGTATTAGATACCAGATCAGGATCTCACATTTATACTAATGTTCAGGGTCTAAAAAGGAGTAGATCATTGGCAAGAGGGGATGTGGACCTACGTGTTTCCAATAGAGCAAGAGTTGTTGCTTTAGCTATAGGGACTTATGAGTTAACTTTGCCTAGTGGACATATTTTAAATTTGGAAAATTATTATTATGTGCCTACTATATATAGGAATATTATTTTTGTTTCTTTTTTGGACAAGAAAGGTTTTGAATTTATAATTAGGAATAATAAATGCAATATTTATCATGATAACATTTTCTATGGATTTAATCCATGCACTAGTGGTCTTTATGTTCTAAATGTTGAAGATAGTAATGAAAAATTAATCTATAACATTGATATAAAGAAAATTTAAATCTAATGATTTAAACACTAAAATTTAAATCTAATGATTTAAACACTACCTACCTTTGGCATGGTTGTTTAGGCCACATAAATGAGAAATGCATCCCAAAGCTTTACCAAAATGGGCTTTTGAATTTATTTGATTATCAATCATTTGAAACATGTGAATCTTGTTTACTAGGAAAAATGACTAAAACACCTTTTACTGTAAAAGGTAAGAAAGCTAATTATTTATTAGGCCTTATACATTCAGATGTATGTGGACCATTAAGCTCAACTGGTAAAGGGGGTTTCTAGTAATTTATCTCTTTTATAGATGATTTTAGTAGATATGGCTAAGTCTATCTAATGAAATATAAATATGAATCTTTTAAAAAGTTCAAAGTTTTCAAGAATGAAGTACAAAACTAACTTGGTAAAAATATTAAAACACTAAGATCTTATCAAGGTGATGAATATTTAAGCTAAGAATTTGTAGATCATCTTAGATATTATGGGATTATTTCACAATTGACTCCTCTATATACACCATAATAGAATGGTGTGCTTGAACAAAGAAATTGAACTTTATTAGATATAGTTCAATCAATGATAAGTCAATCTAATCTTTTAATCTCTTTTTGAGATATGCTTTAGAAACTACTTCATTCATTTGGAATAGAGTTCCAACAAAGGCAGTTGAAAAGACATTGTATAAGATATGGACTGAAAAACCACCCAATTTGCCTTTTATTAAGATTTGGGGATGTGATGCTTATTTGAAGCGTCAAATCTCAGATAAACTAGCACCCAATTTTAATAAATGCCTTTTTATGGGATATCTTAAAGAAACTAAAGGATATTATTTCTAAATGCTTTTGAGAACAAAGTGTTTGCTGCTTGAAATGGTGTTTTTTTAAAGAGGGATTTTATTTCCAAAGGATCTAGTGGGAGTGCAGTCCAACTTGAAGAAATTCAAGGCCTATAAAATAGTATTGCAATAAGTGTAGAATTACAACTAGATCAATAAGTAACTGTTGAACTTGTACAAATACCAAAAGGCCCAAGGATGTCTTGTATGACACATCAAATTCCTATGAGATATGGATTTCTCAAAACTAATGATAATGATGTGTTGATTATGGATCAAAGTGAGCCCACATCCTATCAAGAGGCCATAAATAGTATTAACTTTGAGAAATGGCTAAAAGCCATAAAATCAGAAGTGCAATTAATGTATAATAATCAAGTTTGGACCTTGATTGACCTAACTAATGGCTTAAAAACTATTGGATGCAAATGGGTTTTTAAAAGGAAAAAAGACATGGATGGCATTGTGCGTACCTTTAAGGCAAGACTGGTTGCAAAGGGTTTTAATCAAACACATGGTATAGACTATGATGAAACCTTTTCACCAATTGCTATGCTAAAATCTATTCAAATTCTCCTTGTTGTAGCTGCATACTATGACTATGAGATATGGCAAATGGATGTCAAAGCAATATTTCTAAATGGAAACCTACTTAAGGATGTGTACATGACACAACCAAAGGGTTTTGTCAATTTTAAGAATTCTAGAAAGGTATGCAAGCTTCAAAGGTCCATTTCTGGATTGAAGCAAGCATCTCGGAGTTGGAATCTTCATTTTGATGAAGCATTCAAAGAATTTGGTTTCACTAAGAATAAAGATAATCCTTATGTCTACAACAAGGTTAGTGGGAGCACAATTGTGTTTTTAGTGTTGTATGTTAATGACATACTACTCATTGAAAATGATATCCCTATTTTACAAAATGTTAAATCATGGCTAAGGAATTATTTCTCAATGAAAGACTTGGATGAAGTCGCTTATATATTAGGCATCAATATCTATAGAGATAGATCTAAAAGGCTTATTGTCCTAAGTTAGTGCATTTACATTTATAAGGTATTGAACATGTTTAGCATACAATACTCTAAGAGAGGATTCTTGCCAATGTCACATGGCATTAGTCTCAACAAGACTCAATGTCCTATGATATAAGATGAGCAAGAGCACATGAGCAAGATTTCATATGCTTCTACTATTGGATCTATCATGTATGCAATGTTGTGTACTCAACCTGATGTTTCATATGCCTTAAGTACAATGAGTAGATACCAGTCAGACCCAGGTTAAAGTTATTAGATAGTAATTAAAAATATCCTTAAGTACTTAAGAAGAACTAAGGATGCATTTTTATTATATGGTGGTAAGGAAGATAAGCTAGTTGTAAATGGTTACACGAATGTCAGCTTCCAAATTGATAAATATGATTTTTTATTATAGTCAGGTTATGTGTTTTATTTGAATGGATGTGTAGTGAGCTAGAGGAGTTATAAGAAAGAAACCCTTGCTGATTCTACCATAGAAGCTGTGTATATAGCTGCCTCAGAAGTAGCTGAAGAGGCTATTTGGACCAAGAAGTTCATAGTTGGACTAGGTGTTATTCCTAGTATATCAGATCTAGTGAACTTATGTTATGACAATAATAGAGCTATAGCTCAAGCTAAGGAGCCCATATCACATCAGGGATCCAAATACATACTTAGGCATTATCATCTATTTGAGAAATCATTAAGAGAGGAGATATGAAGATATGTAGAGTACCTATAAATGATAATGTTACTGATCCAAAGACTAAGCCTCTTCCATAGCCTAAGCATGAGAGTCATACTAGGTCCATGGGTATTAGTTTCAATATAGATTGGGCCTATTATAAATAGGAGATTGTTAGTGATATGCACTAAGTCAATCATGTGTGACCATGTTTTAACTTTATCATTTTATTTAATAAAAAGGCATTTTTCATTATCATTTTGTGTTATGATAATTACTTGAATAGTCAATTCTTACTAAGGTCATCAAGTATGTGACTTGATAGTAAAACCCTTAAATTAAATATGAGTTCTATTCAAATTATCCTTAGTCATAACAATGTATTAGAGCTAGTATAGTGTTGATTGATGATTATGTTTTACTAATCAAGCATAATCATCAATATGAGATATTAAGTCAACTCATATGTACTCATTTGAGAAATAAAGTGTTGGATTGACCCATTATGAGAATACTACATAGATAATTTTCATTAGTAGTTATCAACATAGTAATATTGGCTTAATCCTCTGACCTTGAAATCACCATGGATTTCTACATAACTATTTTGTATTTGACACAATCTTCCATTATCTTTAACTGGATGATAAAATAGGTTTGTTGGGTATAAAATGAGTTATATGAGGAATATGAGTGATTAAGAAGGAATTTGTCCCTCATTTAATATGAGTAAGATATCTATATGGCCCTCGATAAGATAGACTGAGGAAAATGCATGGTCATTCAAAAGTAAATTGATAAAGCATTATCATTCTCAGTCTACTTGGAATCAAGAAATTATATGATTAAATTCTATAAGGTTGACACAATCTATGACTTATATTCAATCAAGATATCATGTGACAAAGGGACTAGAATATTCACTGTACATTGGATTATGTCAAATTATTACTTCACATGACTTGGCTAGTCATAATGTCTTGCTATAGACTACTTATGACTTGAAGGCCTAAATAGAGATTTAAGGCAAAGCCCACTGCCAACATCATATGAACCTACAAGGTTATATACTTTGAACAAGCCCAAAAGAAATATGGGTTTAACAAGCCTAAATAAGCGCTGTGGAAATAAATAAATAAAATATTTATTTATTTCAAGTAAATGTTACATTAAATAAATAGAATATTATTTCTAATTCAATTTAAATAAAATCAAGATAAGAATAAGTGAGAAATTACCAAAAGGTCATTTGGTAAGTCAAACCTTAATTTAGATGTCTATAAATATATTATATTCTCTAAGGTTTTAAACACTCTCATTATTCTACCACCAGATTCATTTTCTATCCTTTTACAAAATAAAAACATAGAGTTCTTTTAATTCTTGATTTGTGAGAAATCAAGAGAAGGTACTGGCACATAAGTTTTCATTTTCAAATTAAGGGCTATTCATGTGGACACTTCTTGAGGATGGATTCTTTTGGAAATGTCTCAATCCAAACTACCAAATTAAATGCTCAATGTAGGGTATCACCGGAGTGAACCTTCTCTCTTCCTTCTAGAAATCTTGCCCCTTCTAAGTTTGTGGTAAGAAAATGAAAACCATAGATTTAATCAAATTACTTGGATATAGGTTTAGGTTTATGATTAATATTTAATTTTTCTACTGTGTATGGAATCATAAAACCCAATAATATTGTCATGATATATCATCATGTCATAAATAATAACTGTAAACATGCATGATTATGTACATTTTGCTTACTCTTTCAAGTAATTGAGTGTCCATTGCTTATCCCATTATTTATGTAGTCAAGTAAGCTATGTGAATAGTCATGCTAACCTTGTAAGTCTATTATATCTAAGCTAGATTTACTTTTTCACAATCTTTTTTTCCTTTTATATATATTTTATAAGGAAAGCAATGTAATAATAATATTTTAGCTTACTTATCTTCCACTATCAGATGTATTATGTGAATGTTATACAAACCATCATTACTAAAACTAGGGTGTTGTGGTAGTTATAAAAGTAAATGTGATCCCCCCAAACTCAAAAAACTCTACTAGGAGCAATAATCATTGAGTGACTTGATGTTGTCCCTTTCTTTGCCCAATTTTCTAAAAATTAGGTGGTGACTCCACAAAATCAAAAAGCAGCTCATTCCTATGGAGACCAATCATTAGTCACTATTCGGTAAAGTTGTCATATCCCTAAAAAATATAGAAACTCCAAAAACTCAAGTCGACATTCTAATGAACATGAAATAAAGAGAAATCTTAAGTCACTCACACTTGCATATCTAATATAATATAACCAAACCCATGTCATTAAGTTAAGGATCCTTGCAAGTTTCCTATAAAAAGATTCAATAATATATATAGATATACTAGTAAGGAAGTTTCTTTCATTGTGCAAGGCATTGATTCCAAAAACCAATGTGATTAGATTCTTATTTTAGGAAGCAAGAAATATAGTAGGATTAGTAGAAAATTAAATAGAGAGACATTGGAAATTATTACAAATGCACATTCAAACTAACAAAATTGACACAATCAATTTCACTCCCCATGTCAATTGTTATATCCTTTAACTCTCCCAATAGATTACTCAAATATGGGAGTGCATCATATTATTTTTCCTTTTCTGTTTATTTAATATTATCCAAAAGAAAAAAATACAATTACATAGTGATAGAAGACTAATAAACATAACAAATTATGGCCTTGTACATTGGTTAGATATTAAAATAAACCTTCTAATGCTAAAGTAGAAACTATTAATGAACCTTCTAATTAGACATGATATCTAATAGATAGAAAGGAGGGACAAGACATCATAGTTGATCTAAAAAGAACTATGTCAAAAAAACCTGAAATTGGTTAAGAGATTTCATATAATATTTTTCAAGTATTGGTCTCTATCTCTTAAATACAAACCTAGAATGTCTAATTAAAATAAAAAATGAATAATTTGATAAATTAGGAAAATAGAATTGTCTTTTTCATTAAATAGAGGTAATTTGCAATTCTGTGGATTCCACCTACAGTACAAATAACCTGATTCAGTCGCCTATTTCTCATACAATTATAGTGACCCTCAATCAAAGAACAACTAGCATTTGTGTACATTGGACATGATGAGTCATGAATCTAATCTCTAATAAAAAGATCACATTTTCCTGCCTTAAATTTTGCAAAATAAAATCTTATTGTATAAAGAACTAAACTAAAGCAACTTATCATTAAACCAATATAACACTGAGATAACAACATAAGTAGACTGCAATCATTGGATAGGTAGGGGAGAATGAGAGTAAGGTTGTATATGTTATTATATGTAAATTGATGATACAAAGTATAATATATATATAATGATAAGGAGAAGATAAAAGCTAAGGACTATTATGATAAGCTAATACAACAGAAATGATAAACAAAAGTAGCTAAAATATAGGTGATGAAGTCTATCCTCAACATCCACTTTCAAGCTAAGCCCAGAAGTGGAACAAGGTAAAGCTTGCTGCAATAAGCCTCAAAGAGCTGGTGACCAAGAGGCTTAGTTAGAATATAAATGATTTTAGCCTTACTAGAGATGTACCAAATGGAAATAACACCCTTGAAAACCTTTTCTAGAATGAAGTGTTAATTGAGCTCTATATGCTTTGTATGAGCATGGAGTATTGGATTTTAAGTTAAATGAATTGCACTTATATTATCATACCATATAGTCATAGGAGATGAAAAGGGAAAACCAAGTTCATGAAGGAGAGACCAAAGCTAAAAGAGCTTAGTGGTGGCATTAGCAATGGCACAATATTCATTCTTTATAGAAGAACAAGCCATAGTACTTTATTTCTTAGTTGTCCATGATATAAGATTAGAACTAAGATAGATAGCATACCCATTGGTTGATCGACAATCATCAGGACAGTTGACCCAACCACTATTAGCGAAACACTAAAGGCGATGCCTAATAGAAATATTAAAAAATAAACCATAGGATTTGGTATATTGAAGATGCTGAAGAATTCTCTTAACTACTTGCCAATGAACTTGAGAAGGAGAGTGCATACATTGACATAGTTTATTAATAAAAAATGCCATATCTTGTCAAGTGAGAGTAATATACTATAATTCATTAACTATTTGATGGTATAAAACACCATCATCAATGGGAGTGTAAGTTGGTTTATAAGTTGTAATATTTGCTTAAGCAAGGAGGTTTTCAATATATTTTTATTAAGTGAGCACAAAGCCAAAAGAGCAGGATTTTGCCTTTATACCTAAAAATAATTAAGTTGACCAAGTTGGCAAATAGGAAATACATTGGCAATGTCATTAACAAAATGATCAATGGTAGTAGAATAATTACTTGTAACCAAAATTTCATCTACGTATATGAGAATGTAGAGCTTCTTATAACCTGAATTTTTTATGAACAAAGAGGAATCATTTTGAGATGAAAGCCAATACGCATAAGAAAGTTACGTAGATGATGAAACCAAGCCCGAGGGGCTTGTTTAAGTCCATACAAGGACTTATGTAGTTTGCACACATAGCTAGGATGCACCAAGTCTAGAAATCTAGTGGGTTATTGTATGAAAATTTCAATATCAAGAAGACTATGCAAGAAGGCATTTAAGATATCAAGTTTCCATATTGACCATTATTGAGTTCTAGCAAGAGCAACCACTATACAGATGGTTGTATATTTAATGATAGGACTAAACATTTTGTTATAGTCAATACCATATTCTTAAGTAAACCCACGATCAACTAATTTGACTTTATACCATTGAACTGGGCCATCTGCTTTTCTTTTCACTTTAAACAACTATTTGTTAGAAATAATATTTTTTTCATGATTTTTAGGAATAAGGGTCTAGGTTTTATTTTGAAGCAGAGCATCAAAGTCACTTTGCATGGCTTAGAGACGTTATAGGATTTTGTTAGCTTAGGCAAAGGTTTTTGGTTCAGCTTAGGAAGGAGGAGAGGATATGGTAGTTAGGTATGCTTGGCATTTAACTAAGGTGGATGAGCATAGTTGCATGAGGTGTTGGCAATATGGTGTAGTTGTAGTGGAATCAGGATGCTCAAAAAGATTAACTATGAGTTGGAGATCAAGAGGTGATGGATTATGATTACAAGGGTTAGGTGAAAAGGATAATGATGTGGTTGGAGAGCTAGGATTAGAAGGAGGTAAAAGAGATAAGGCATGGGTTGGTAAGGATAGGGAGGAGGATAAAGTTGCAAAGGTAGAAGGAGAGTTACCTGAATTATAGTAGGCGCTATGTGAGGATGGTAATTATCTATAGAGGTGGAGTGTGCTTCTCATTATCGACTTGAGATTGGACTATATCTTTGAATGGAAAAATATTATCCATGAATTTAACATTTTGTGCAGTATAAACAGGTTGATTTTCCATGTCTAAATATAAATATACAGCATGATTAGGGTTGTTGCCCAAGTACACACATTAGTAAGTGTAGAAAGAGAATTTATGAGCATTATATGAACAAAGCAAAGGAAAGATAGCACAACCAAATGGTTTAAACTCCATGTAATGTGCATATGTATGATGAAGTAAAAAGTATGGAGATTGATGTTTTAAAACATGAGAATTATAAATTATTAATTAATAAAATTGCCATTTGAAAGGAGTAAGTCCAAAGTTTAAAAGGAATTTTTGCATGATTAAGTAAAGTGAGATTAGTATTAATGAGATGGAAAATTTTACATTCGACTAAGCCATTTTATTTATGTGTATAGGGATAGGTATTCCGATGAGTAATGCCTTAGTTTAAAAAATGTTTATGAAGTTTTTAAAATTCCCTACCTCAATCAAAGTGAAAAGCTTTAATGGATTTGTTAAATTCTCTAGAGACAAGGGTTTGAAATTAAAGAAAACAATTATAAACTTCACTTTTATGTTTAATAAAATAAAGCCAAGTATATCTAGTAAAGTCATCAATAAATAAAACAATATAATGATGTCCTTGATTAGATAATATTGGGGATGGCCCATACATCAAAGTGAATGATATCAATGGGAGCATTGCTATGATGTTCAATAGAAGCAAAGGGAAGTTTGGCTAGTTTTCCTAAATAGAAAGAAAAGCAAGGGGAATATTTTTTATTTGAACATGGAAAATTAAAATCATTGATAATTTTAGAGACATTCCAAAAAATGGGATGACCTATGCGAGCATGCTAGTCTTGAATGGAAGGACACTTTGCAACCAAGGCATTCTTTGTAGGCATTTTGAGGGCATAAAGACCATCCTCAATTGGGCCTTGAAGGAGAACTTTCTTAGTAACCTAATTCTTGATAGAAAAATGTTGAGACCAAAATTAAAAATAACAACAATTGTCAGTAGCAAATTTATGGACATACAATAAATTTTTAGTCAGATAAGGGACATGTAAGACATGATTTAGATTAAGTTTATGATGAAGATATGGGAAAGAAGTGTTATTGGTATGGGTGATGGGCAGCCCTTGGCCTTTTCCAACATAGAGATGATCATGGCCTTAATATTCACTAATAGTGCTCAAGGCTATCATGTCAGATATAACATGATAATTAGCACCTATATTAGGATACTAGGTGTGTTTTAGAGGAAATGCATGTGCAGAGGGTAGAATAGGATGATAATGAGGAATAGCATCTCGAACATGGTTGTAATGAGCCTGAGGATGGGTGTAATTAGCTTGAGAAGTGTTAAAAAATTGCACTTGGATTGGTACCTCTTACAACATACATCTACTTTGTGGTTCTTACCGCCATAAATTTGACATGGACCACTATGACATTGGCCAAAAAAGTGAGAGTTATTACCATTGTTTCGAAAAGGAGGAGCTAGAGGCTGAATAGTTGGTATGGGCAAGAGAGGTGCATTTGATTTTTTTAAAAGCAACATTAGAAATAGGTGTAGGCATCTAAATTTTAAGTAAGATCTCTTGAGCAATAAGCTCTCCATGTAGTTCAGAGAAGGAGACCAGTTGAGGATGAAACTAATGATGCCATAGATTTCAGGTCCTATATTCCTACAAATTATTGCATTGAATTCAACTTAAGATAAAGCACGACTAGCTTATTCAAGTTCATTAACTAATGCCTTAGCTTTCTTAAGATATTCGATCATTAAAAAATCATTCCATTTAAGCTCTTATAATTCAATGTGAATTTACAGCTATTTATTTTGAGAAACAGAGCCAAATGCATTGGTTAAGACTTGCTAAATGGATTTTGAGGAATGATGCCGGATTGCATAAGGAAAAGCATCTTTGCTAACTGAGGAGGATCCAAGATAATAGCATTTGATCCTTTTGAAACTAAGATTCATATTCTAGATTACTGACTTGCTGATTTGCATTAGAAGAGGAAGGTATCACTTGAGGTGGGGGAGTAGAGGTTGAATTAATAGAGTTCAATTTTTGATAATTTAGTATGGTATGAACTGAGCTTTCGATATGAGATTGTTCTTGGATATGAGCTTAATTGAGAAAGTATGTCGGGTAAATGAGTTAATTGCAAGTTGAGATGTGGCAGGAATAAGTTGCATTTAAGAAGAATAATATGTTATTAAAGAATATATGGCTATGATACCATGTAATCGTTGGATAGGTATGAGAGAATGAGAGTAAGGCTATATATGTTATTGTATGTAAACTAATGATATAAAGTATAATATATATACAACTACAATGAGATGATAAAAGCTAAGGACTATCATGATAAGATAATACAATAAAAATGATAAACAACATTAGCTAAAATATAGGTGACAAAGTCTATCCTCAACATAGACAACAATAGATCTACCAAAACCTATTGAATAAGAACCAAAACTATGATAAAACCATAAAAAATTTCAACTTTCAAATCACAAAAACAAACTTATGTTATTTAGATCTCAAGTTCCTTCTCTAAATAACAAATAACACAACACACGCTTCTTAATTCCATTCATTACACTTTCAATGGCTTAATTAACCTAAGCATTGTATGAAAGCAGATGAAAGATAAAGAATATCAATAAAATCCCAACCCAAAACATCAAAATTTAATTACCTTTCTGGGTCTCCTAATCTTGGGACTCTTATTCATCAATAGAAAGAGGTGGATTTTGAATATTAACAACAGTCGGAGGATTCGCCTTAGAAATATTAACAGTAAAAAGTGTTGGCTTTGGGATATCATCAAGTGATTTAGGCATTGTTGTAGTTTATCAACAAAAAAGGTATCCAAATTTGGTTCAAATCT
The DNA here is from genome assembly GCA_947683625.1 of Mallotus nudiflorus. Classification (NCBI taxonomy): domain Eukaryota; kingdom Viridiplantae; phylum Streptophyta; class Magnoliopsida; order Malpighiales; family Euphorbiaceae; genus Mallotus; species Mallotus nudiflorus. The sequence continues at coordinate 2,697,181 of CANTUR010000162.1, forward strand.
TGGGGATTAATTAAAGAAAAGACAAAAAGCAATACCCAATAACTATAAGAAATGAATAGAAGTAATTAAAGGATTGAAGAGATTGAGAAGAAGGAACTTTCTAAGAAAAAAAATTTCACTCTTCATGTTCAACTATTACATTGAAGGAGAAAAGAGAAAGAAAAATACGTAAAGCAGGGAACTCAATTTGGTAACTGAATGCAAGACACCGAAGACCAAAATAAAAGCAACAATGGAAAGGAGCATACAAAGTGCCACATGTCAGTAAAAGCATGAGGTGGAAAATTTTGGTTATTTTATATTTTAGATAGATAATGTTACAAATTGTGACTAAAATATAAAGGGCAAATGCCAAATTACACTTAGAGAAAAAGTGCAGATGTGAATAGTAAGAATGCCATTGACATATAATTCAACCCCATTTGGCCAAGTTACACTTGAGATGGCTTAGGATCAATGTTAAATTACATAAATGAGGGAGAGTGTTGGAAGGTAAATAAGAAAAACTTTATTTACATATAATTATTTCCCTTTGAGAAGGGTGTTGAAAACACGAATAACAAAAACCTATTTTTTAAGCTCCTAAACTTACTGACTTTATTGTATTAAACCTTTATATTATTATTATGTTTCAATGAGCCCTTTAACTATGATTTTTCCTCTAATTATGGATTTTAAATTACAACTGAGCAAGGATAGAAATACTAAATAAAAAAATAATAATAATAATAAAATAAGTATTTGGAAGTGGGAACCATAGTTATATATCTCTTTCTTTTTCTTTTGGCTACTTTTTCTCATGTAAACTTTCATGGCCAATAAAGTGAAAATTTTTCTTAATTTTCTTTGATAAAACAAAAAAGTAAAGACTTATTATGGCTTCAGAGTTTGCTGTAAAAGATATATGAATTACAAGGAGGGAAAAATCAAGAAAACTAAAAAAATTTGTGCATGGATGTGAATGAAAGATTCAAATGCAAATTGGATAAATAGTAGGAATCAAATCCAAATTGCAACAATAGCACAGATTGAAGTTACACATTAATCATCCTTTCTTCATTATTAAGGGCAGTGGAGAAGCAATAAAATCATCAGAATTGATTTCTTTTTCATCTCAATCTCTTAAAAATGATTAAAAAATAATAAACTTGTAATTGATTAGTAATTAATTAAAGGATTGTGCCAAAACTTTTTTTTACACCATTTATAATCTCAAATATATTACTATTAATACAAATCACAAATCAGAATCCATATAGTAAATACATAAACCATGAAATATATAATACAAGAATACAACATGTATGAATTGAACCCAATACCTTAGTCTTGGGGCCGCAACACATTAACCAATTGAGTTTTCCCTCATTAGCAGGATTGTGGTGGTTCTTAAGTATAGTGAGTTCATCACTAAATGGAATGGGATTGAGATTAAAATTGGGATTGAATTTGGCTTTGAATTTCTAGCTAAGTTTGCTACGATTAGCACAGGTATTGTAATGGTGGGGTTGGATGAGGAAAAGTAGATGGTGAGGGAAAAATCGTGGTAATGGAGCATATTAATATTTGGAGAATTAAACCGTTTCACGTTATATTTTCACATATTAACAACATTTTTGGATTATAAAATTAATTAACAACTATAGTTATGATTAAAATCAAAATATGTAGTTTTTCTTTTATAGCCTAATGACTCAAATAATAGATATTATAAAGTGAGATTATGGGTTTAATCCCCCACTCCCACTTGACCTCCCACTTATAAAAAAAGCAAAATATGTAAATATAATATGGTATGCTTTTTCTCAAATTGTAGGTAGGGAATAAAAAAATTTATATTCAAACTAAAAATTAAATAATTTAAAGTTTAAAACCTGAAATCCAACCCACATTTTGATTCTTTACCCTAAATTATGTCTATAGTTTTTTCATTTGAACTGTTTCGCAAACATATTTGTTTGGGGTAACGTGGACATGCAGATTTGGCAGCGGCCTTATGTGTCATGTAGTGTTCTCTTATAAAAGTTTTTTAATTTTAATCTATTAATTCACATATTTTTAAATTAATAACAATTCCATTATATGATTTGTTCAACTAATAAAATAACTGAAATTGTTTGCTCGATAGGTTATCTCATCTTAAAAATTATAAAATGAATTTCCTTGCTAGTGAATTTTTTATAATTATTGAAAAGTATTTTTAGAAAAATTTATTTCATGAAAAAAAAATATAAAATTTACTTTTTCATGAAAATATAAAGATATTTTTCATATTTTATGAAAATTTATGTTATTTTCATGAGAATGGCAATAAACATTTAATTTTATGGCAAACTCCTCCGACTGGTACCTGTAAAAATAAATTCAAATGGGACCTTTTCTCCCACGATAGGAAAGGCTTCGACAGGAGGTTACTGAGGGGTTTGGAAGGCTGGGTTCTCAATGAACGTTGGATTATCTATTATTCTTGGTGCTGAACTTTAGGTTACCTTCCAATGGCTTAGTCTCGACTAGGAGCTTGGTTGTTGCAGTTCAAAATTTAAAAAATCCAAATGTTGTTACGAAATGAATACCCTATTGTTATCAATAATCAAGATCCAATAACAAGCATATAGAAATACGTGCGTAGTTAATTAATATAAATTTTAAATAAAACTCTTTAATAATGGGAAAATGATCCCATTTATCCTCAACTATAGGTCAATTTTTTAAACAATTTTATCTTTTAATTTGTATCAATTTAGACTAGTTAACTTTTTAAGTTCTTTAAATTTTATCCAACTTTCAATAGACATGTGCAATTGTTGACCTGTCAAAAACTATACTGACAAGGCAAGGAGACCAAAACAACACCATTTTAGTGAAAGATCAAAATAAGAAAAGGTCGATTATGTTCACTTGAAAAATATATAAAACCAAATTAAACCAAATATTTAAAAATAACCATACTGAACTGAATAAGGGTTAAAATCAAATGGAACCTTCGGTTCAGTTCAATTAGTACATTTGGTTTGACTTTTTTATTTTTGAAATTTAGGCATATTAGGTTTATGTAACTTTGCACTATTTTAATAATTGTTTGTGCCCAAAATATAATATTTGGATTTAAAAGCTCAAGAGCATGCAAGCCTAATTCATAAAAAATCCAACCCATAAAAAATGTCTTGGGGAAGAAAATAAAAAGAAGATACAAGAATATTCTAGAAGAAGTAGTTAGTGTAGGCGGCAGTTTTGGTCGCGCATCCAAGTATTGGCAACCACGGCACTATGTGAGCTCGGGACTCACTAGGAAATATATAGTGAGCTTGAGGACCAAAACAGAGATGGAGTTGCCATCCAAATGAAAGACGGGACACACTGTACAGCAACTAGATTCCATGAAGGTTCCCATAAGCCGTCATCAGAGATCGGGTTCGAAAATTGGGTATGGACTTTTGGAATGCCCACCCAACCTTGCAGTTGACCTCCAACTGTGTTTTGTATTTTATTACCTTTGATTATTAAATTATTTCCTTATTAACATGCAAATTGTAGTTGTTTCCTATTTTTAGATTTTATCCCAAGTTTGCACATTAATCTCGTTTCAATGCTTATATCATCAACGTTCAATCATAAATAAAATAAAAATAATTTACAACCATTCATTCCAAATAAAATAGGAGAGGGATTAAGGATTACAACTTTTGGTGTAAATAAATGTAAAAATACTAAAAATAAACCATACATAAACCAAAAATAAACTAATTAATTATACAAATTAATACTCCAAAAAAAGACAAATACGACAAACATCTAGTGATTAAAAATCACCAAATAGTTCTTGCAATACATACAAGTTAATTCCATACAATAGCAACAATAATATTTACAAATCATTAACATATAATATTCACAAAATAAATGAACATAAACTCATAAAATGATCTATTAAATAATATAAAAAGAAAAAGAAAATAACATACATACAATATCGATCAACATAGGAATTATGCATAATCTTAAGAAATATCACAAACTAAACACAAAAATCATGCCAAACATGCAAAATATGAATGGAAAATCAAGGCATAATTAGGCAGGACACTGTCAAAGAGGTGACGCCTCTTCAAAGAGGTGTTGTGTCCTAACCAGGAGGCGATGCCTCCATTGCCTAATCATGAAGGGGTGACGCCTCTTCAATAGAGGCAAGAACACTCTACATTTCTTATATCCTAAGAAACATGACGATCATACAAATAAATAAGAAATAAACCCGAATATACAAATTTTAATAATCAATATCCAATATCTAATACAACCATGCTCCTCTATAAGCTTAAAATAAGTAATATAACTAAAAAAACACACAAAATAACAACATATCAAAGCTTTTAATGAAGATAAAAACTCAAAGCTTAAAAATATAGAGACTCACTGACTTGGACATTCTTGATGCTCCTAACTAAGTCCTCCAAAACCTCGGCAGGTGGGCTTCCAACTACTATCATTAATGGCATTTAATGATACAGAGAGTGGGTGTGATGAGGTGGTGACTCTTTGATGAGGCATTGTCTCACCAATGTCTGGGGTAAAGAGGCGATGCCTCTTTGTTGAGGCGATCGCCTTTACACCTGGGCCAAGTCAAGGCCCGTAGGTCAAAAGGCAATGGGCTTAGGCTTGGATATGGTTTTTAGTGGACTGGGCTTAGTGTTTGGGCTTTCATAATCAATTTTAAAGAAGTCTCGGGCTCCCCTTGCATTCAAAACTTAAATTTTCTCATCATTGGGCTTTCATTGAGGGTCGATCAAACTGACAGTGTCCACAATTTGCCCCCTTGGTTTTTAGAAAAATTAAATTTTTTTGAAAATAATTTTTTAAAAAAGTGACATGCATATCAAATAGAGAGAGTAAGAACAACATACTTGACCTGTGAGTTTCACTCGAGCCATCAGTTTAGGGAATTCAAACCCAAGAGGTTGAGCTTCTTCTCCAAAATGTGATAGTGTTCCTTAGGTTTTCCTAGCCCAATTAGTCACTCAATATAGTTTGGCATGAATCTTGAGCATGGCCTAGTTTTCACTTAGTAGAGACAGAAGGGAAACGTAGCTGTGATCCTTAGGTTAAGCTAACTCTATCAGCTACTCATTATAAATTTGGCATGATTCCCAAGTTTTCTTAGCTCGAGAAGTTACTCAACATAAGAGATGAAGCGTAACTGTGTACCTTAGGTTTTTCTTGGCCTAATCAGTTACTCATTATAGTTTGGCATGAATCTTGAGCATGGCCAAGTCTTCACTCAGTAAAAAGAGATGAAACATAATCATGTTCCTGGGTTTTTCTAGCCCAATCAGTTACTCATTATAGTTTGGCATAAATCTTGAGCATGGCCCAATCTTCACTCAGTAAAAAGAGATGAAACGTAACTGCATTCCTCGAGTTTTCTTGGGCTGATCAATTACTCATTATAGTTTGGCATGAATCTTAAGCATGACCCAATCTTCACTCAGTAAAAAGAGATTAAACATAACTATGTTCCTCAAGTTTTCCCAGCCCGATCAGTTACTCATTATAGTTTGGCATGAATCTTGAGCATGACCCAGTCTTCACTTAGTAAAAAAGGAATGCACTTCAAGGATTCAAACCTAACTAGCTGCTTGCTCTTTTGCACACTTTGGGGATTCAAACCCAACCAGACGCTTGTTATTTTATGCACTTTGGGGATTCAAACCCAACCAAACACTTGTTCTTTCATGCACTTCAGGGATTCAAACTCAACTAAATGTTTTTTCTTCTGTGCACTTCAGGGATTCAAACCCAACCATACACTTGTTATTTTATGTACTTTAGGGATTTAAATCCAACCAGATGCTTGTTCTTTCATGCACTTTGGGGATTCAAACTTAACCAGATGCTTGTTCTTCTATGCACTTAAGAGATTCAAAACTTACCAAACCCTTGTTCTTTTGATGCTTCAATCAAATCATTCTTGTCCAAAGATCAATTTTGAAGTACACCTAAGCAATGATGCAAAAATTCTCATTTTTATCTTTTTGTTATGGGCCATAGGCCATTTGATGTTTTATTTCATCAAGTGGGCCTCACCCTCTACTCCTCGTCTTCCTTTCTCTCAATTTTCCTCTCTCAGCTTAACCATATAAATTCTCATTTTTCTTCTCTAAGGGCCACTTTCACCTTTTCAATTCTCTCTCTTGTCTCTTTTACTCCTTTTTCTCATTCTCTCTTATTCTTTGTATTCTCTGACATGGATATTGCACGGAGCCTAGATTTGCCCATGTGGGACCTAGTGACACCTATAGTGCACCCTTCTTAGAGTTTTAGGCTCAGTATCGAAGACGCGATCCCTTTGTTTGTAGATGTGTGATCCTATCTATGGCTTGGCCATCGGAGAGTTTAGTGCCATTTTCTTTAATTTTCCTATAAATATCATCAAATAGTATCGAGTTACTATTTATATACATATATTTATGAATTTAACTAAAAGAAATCAAATTTTCTTGATTAAAAATTAAAATTTCAAATCATCCTATCAGTTTGCTAACACGAAGAGTCATTGCCTCTTCGATTAGGAGATCGCTTCATCAATTAGGCGATCGCCTCTTCAATGAAGCAATCACTTGATCGTAAAGAGGTATTCACCTTTTCAAGGCAAGCTTCCTTTCAAAGAGGTGAATCACCTCTATGTAAAGAGGCATCACCTCATCACTGAGGCAATCACCTCTTTGGTAAAGGCATTGCCTCATCACTAAGGCAGTCACCTCTTCGATAGGGGTGTCACCTCAGCGATAGGATCTAGTAAACATTTTGAATTTGTATTATGTAAAATGATAATTTTACTCCCTTAGCTCGATGCCCACACCCTCAAGGGTATTGGGAACTTTAATGATGCATAGATATGGTATTATGAGCTTCCTAAGGCCATACAAACTCAGATTCATGACATCGAGTTCTCCGATTTTATCCTGGCACTCCCAGAACAATAAGGGTGTATAGATTACCAGCCCTTACATACCCTAATAGAGAGGTGGTTTGACACCACCCACACCTTTCATCTTTTTTTTTTGGAGTCGATGGCCTTTGCTGCAGTTACCGGCATTGCCTGTGTTGGAGATTTTGTTACTTTCGATGCCAGCCTTCATTAGTTATCTCTTGACCATCTCACTTTCATTAAGTGTCTGCTTGGGATGGTCCCAAACATGAATGAGATCCACACAATGAAGCTCAAGTCTATTAGGAGCTTCTATACCCGTACTAGAGTTAAGGCGGCCACTACACCCCTATAAATAGATCAGGTGGTGCGTGTTTTCCCTGTTTATATACAGGGTACTACTCTCTTCACAGATACAGCCAACTCTATGGAATTATTCTTCCTAATGCCACTGAGGGACCTAGACTTGGTGGCGACCTACAATTAGGGCAGTTGCACCGTAGCTTATCTTTATAGGAGCATGGATGAGCTGGTGTGCAGAGCTAGATGACTCTATAATTTTTGGCACGCCATATTGGTATTTTATTTTCTCTTTTCCCCTTCATATTCCATTCCAACTATCACTGTTTGATCTTACTAACAATCCTTATTTCTTTCGTAGGACTTGGTTTTAAAGTTGGAACTGATAGTAGGGATCACTAGGGTCATTGACACTCCCTTCCCTGTGATGGCAAGGTGGGGTCCCAGCCGAGCTTAGAGGAGACCTGTAGCTCACGTTCACATCCACTATAAGCTATTGAATAAGCTCATTTATGATGAAGTATGCACTTATAAATGTAATTGAGATTATCAATAAACTCATTAATCGAATTCACTTACTTACTTATTTATTCTTGCAACTATGCCTAGATTTATGAGGCCCTTAGGCTGGGTGGACATACACCATGGTTCGCTCTATCCATCTATCTAGGAAGAGGGTTCTGCTCAAAGGCCCTAATTATAGAGTGTGGTTCCTCGAGGAGAGGATACATCAGTGGCGGTCAAGTATGCAAGTGAGGCGTCCACCTCTTGCTCCTCCCCAGCATATCTTCTAGGTGCATGAGTTAAAGGAGATGAGCTCAATCATGCCCTACAGGGATAAGATGTTGCAAACTATTGCGAGAGGAGGAAGTCTTGCTATGTGGACTTTACATAAGCTCATCTTTTACAATGAGTGCCCCTTCCTAAGCCTACACTTCAAGTAAGCAAGCAATGTTTTATTTTATTTATTATTTTATATTTACTTATAGATGTTGTTCTCTAACTTATTTTTCATCTTTTCAGTAGCTACTAGGGCACTTGCTCCTCGCCCTAGGCCCCCTGCACATGAGAGGCCTCATTAGTGCCCAAGCATCATTCCTAGTGGTAAGGGTTCTTCTTCTAGGGTGCCATCCTCGACAGACCCTTCAAGTTCTCAATCTCAAGTAGTGGCTGGTAGAATTACTGCCACTCCTAATTTGTTGACTCATTACTAGATGCCTTTTGGTGAGGTCTCTCATCAATTTCTAACGCTAGATATGACTCTGGAGCCAACATTCTTCCCAGAGGCTACTACCCATGTAAGTTTCCTTCTCTGGCAACTGTGTTCTCAAGTCTTATAATACATGGTTAATTCTAACATTATCAATGGAACAGATACCTTGAGATTAGGGAGAGTACATCTACTGGGTGGTTGAGGCCTATAGGGACTTCCTGATGCAGGTGATGCGACAGTGGAAGGTACACACAGAATATGCTCTATTTCTATATGTATGCATGCTTTCATGATTTCTTACCTCTTATTATGCTTCAATAGGATCAAAATGAGGCCAGCCAGGCTAGGATCACTACCTTGGAGCACCAGCTCGTTGCTCTTTGAGTTGAGGGCAATGAGGAGGAGGGGGCAGGTAATAAGGAGTTTGAGGATAGCAGCGACGATGATGGGACTGATCCCACTGATGCTTTTACAGATGAGCCAACTAATAAGGAGGTTAACGAGTTTGATAGTAATGAGTAGAGTGGACCCTCTATAGATTTTTATTAGCATAGGGGTGTCCTTGTCTTGGAATATTGGAGGCTTTACATTGTTGCCCTCTTATTGTCAAACTTGATTTTTTTTATTTGATTGACTTTTTTATGCCTTTATATTTTGCACTAAGCATTTTTGGCAAAATTTTGAATGAATAGAGGCCTTTTATCTCTGAAATACTTTGCTCTAACTTTACATATACTGCCTAGAGAATTTCTAATGACATGAAGATTTGTTCTACCTATCATAGAGGCATCATCTCTTTGAAGGAGCATAGCCTATATATAAAGAGGCGATATGTGATTTGCCTCTTCTCATAGAGATGTCACGTAATCGTAGAGATGAATGCCTCTACACGCCTGCTTTGCAGTTATAAAAATCCCTAAATCTTCTTTAAAATCCCTAATTTCTTCATCCCACTGCTTCCCCTTATTCTTCTTTCCTAGACAACATTCTGACCCCTAATCATGACTGAGAGAAGCTTGAAACAACTACAACCAATTTTGAAAATTCTAGATGGCGGGTCATGGACTAGAATGGAGCCATTTCACCTATCTGCCTTCTGATCCTTGCATGCTAGGAAGATCAACTTTTCACTTCTCTATGTTCTTGCTTAATTTTGGGATACTCAGAAACATGTTTTCCAGTTCAACATAGTGGTCATCTGCCCCCTACAAAAGGAATTTAAAGCTATCCTAGGCTCTCATATGGATTTCACTCAACATATTGTTATTCCTCTAGTCGTAACCCTAGATTTGCACACCATCTAGTATCAAATGGCAAGATCGCTCAATATGTCCCCTTAATCCTCTCTTCATCACATTTTTGGCTACAAAATCCCATTTAGCCCTTTAGTAGAGACGGTAGTTGCTGTAAATAGTAGTGAGGTTCCTTGACCTCAAATGATGGCACTTTACCTATATACTCAGTTCTTGTTGGTCTCCCTTTCTAGTTACTATGACCTAAAGATCCTACATGTTCTGGACCAAAAGGAGAGTAGACTAAACCCTTTCCCTCTCATTCTAGTTGAGACCATTATCGAATTTGATAACTTTTTTGAGACTAGGAGATTCTTTAGGAGTCCATTTTTTCTAGAGGTGAGTCTCTTCTTTCTTTTACTATTTCCTACTTTCCATCATTCTTATCCATTCTTCACTCCTGCAAGTTTGGTTGCGAGAGAAGCTAAGGTTGCTTGAACAACCTAGGGACATTGCTCACTATAAAGCCAAACATTGTTGCACTAGAAAACTCCATCCTATCCCGGAGGATATCCATAGCTGGTTATCTACATTCCCTGACATTCTAATTCAATGAATATGCCCATGGTAGAGATTGCAGCACATGACCCTCTAGTTTTATATCTACTATGTTCCCTTAGCCAGCCTCCATTTTGCTACCTTCTACAATCTAACTCGGCTTTGCAGAAAATATGGACAAAAACAGTGGATTGTGGAGCTTGTACATGAGTTTGAACCAGGGCCTCTTTCTTAGAATTTTTTGGATAACCTAGTTGCTACTTGGCCTTAAAGGATCATTTAGAGGCTCATTGGCTATAATGGAGATCAGTCTACCAATGACCAGTATAAGGTGTGGGTTCAACTACAAGAAGTAGAAAAGGATGAATTTACAAGAAATAGAAGGACAATAGCATTACAGGCATTGAGCACCTAGGGAAGTCATAAGAGAAGTAGATAATATTAGATCATTTTATAAAACTTAGTCTTTTTATGTACTTTCTTTGTCAAATGATATTTCCTCTTGAGTTAGACATATGTGTAATAAGCATTTAATGCAATATTTACAATAATAAAGGCAATCCATTCCAATTAATTTAAGCACAATGTGACTATACAATCTTACTCTTACATATCTCCTATCGTCAATTAGCTTGCCTTGCAAGTTTTCCAACTAACTATTTTATCTTTTCTCTTTCTCTCCTTTTACATGTCCTTTACTTTTCCTCGGACATCCTTTTCAGGTTTTCAAAGTAGTAGGACTTCTTACTTTTTCCTTTTTTTGTCTCTAACTTTTGCCTAAGCGGCCTCTCTCGAGGTTTTCTCCCTAGCGAGACTTTACATAAAGTATTTCTTTAGCTTGTCCATATTGATGGGGGCTCTAAATTCATTTCCCTCCAAGTCAGACAAAATAGCGACCCCTTTTGAAAATAGCTTCTTTAATTAGTAAGGATCTTCCTAGTTTGGCTTGAACATCCCCCATGGATCAGTCATGATTGGCCTAATGAGCTTCAAGACCAAGTCACCCTATTTGATCTTGCCTAGCTTAATCTTCTTATTATAAGGCCAGGTTGTCCTTTTTTAGTACAACTGAGAGTGATACATAGCCTTCAATCTTTTTTAATCCAACAAAGTTAGTTATGCCAATCGTCTTTCTATCCATTAGTAATTAGGGATTTTAGTTTCTATGAGAACCCTTAGTGATTGAATTTTGACCTCAATTGGTAATATAGCTTCATATTTATATACCAGAGAATATGAAGTGGCTTCTATTGACGTTCTAGTAGTCGTTTTGTATCCCCATAATGCAAACTATAGATAACTTGCCCAATCTTTGTAATTTTCCAGTATCCTGGCCAATATTCTTTTCACATTCTTATTTGCTACTTCTATGGCTCCATTCGTTTGTGGTCTATAAAGGGATGATCTATGATGCTCAATCTTGTATTCTTCTAATAAAGTGGTCATTTCTACCCTAAATTGAACAATATTATTAGTGATGACCTTATGAGGCAACCCATATTGATAAATTATGTTCTTCTCTATGAACTTGGCTATTTGTTTCACCCTTATAGTGGTGAATGATTTCTCTTCTACCCATTTAGAGAAATACTCAATCACCGCTATAATATAACGATGTCCATTGGATGCTTTCGCTCTTATCTCTCCAATAATGTCAATTCCTTAGACTGTAAATGGCCAAGGAGAGGTTAATCCCTAAAGTTCTATAGAAGGCAGGTGGCTCACGTCACCATAGACTTGGCAATTATGGCATTTCTTTATATACTTCATGTAATCTGCCTCCATGGTTAGCCAGAGGTACCCTTGATGGGTTATCTTTTTAGCGAGGACTGTCCTATTCATATGAGGCCTTATATACCCTTATGAATTGCTTCCATGATCTTTTGTGCCTCACCTTTATCGATGCATCTTAAGTGTACTCCAACTAGCATCCTCTTATATAACATCCCATTATGGCTAATGAACTGCCAAGATAGCATCCTCAACGACATTCTTTCTTTTCTATCAGCTTCCTCTAAGAATTGTACTATCTCAAGATACCGTTGTAGATCATAAAACTAAGGCTTCTCTACTGGGTCAATTGACATTATTATGATCTCCTCATAGCAAGGAATTCGAGCTCTTATTAAGATAAGAGGCTTTATTTCTACTCGTCTGCCTCCTTCCCATATTGAAGCTAGAGTGGTCAACGCATTTGCCATCTAATTCTCCTCCTAGGGCAATTGTATGAATATGTATTGCGTGAAGGACAATAACATTGTGGCTAAATAATCCCAATATGGCTTTAGCTTATCTTCCCTTACTTCCCATTCCTTGGTGATCTACTTCACTACTAGAATCGAATCACCATACACTGTCACATCTTTTGCCCCTACGTTCCTAAGTGCTTCATATTTAGCTTGGTTATTAGTGACCTCAAATTCTAGCCTCTTTGCTATCAGGATTACTTCTCCTTCTAGCAAGAGCAAAATCACGCCAATGTCTGCCCCTTTGCTATTCACTACTCCATTAAAGTACATTTTCTAGGTCTAGATTTCTATTGCCCCTACGTGTTCATCCAAAAATTCTAACTCCCATTCTTATTCATCATCCACCGAATTTTAGGTTAAAAAGTCCGCCACAGCTCTTTCTTTTATCACCTTTTTAGTAACATAGTCTATGTCCAATTTAATGAGCAAGACTGACCATCTAGCTAATTTCCCTATCAGTGATGGAGTCTGTTGAAGATATCTAAGGGGATCATACTTAGAAACCACTTGAATCCTATAGGACTGGAAATAATGTCATAGCTTTTTTGTTACCCAAATTACAGCCAAACAAGTTCTTTTTACCAAACTATAATTGGTTTCACAGGGCAGAAGCTTCTTACTTAGATAATATATGGGATGCTTAACTCTCCTTTCTCCTTCTTGAGCCAACATTGCACCAATCATATTTTTTTCTATAGCCAAGTAGAGAATTAAGGGTTTCCCCAGTTTGGCAGCTATAAAACCAGAGGATTCATCAAATACTACTTAATAGTTTTAAAGCCTTACTAACACTTGTCATCCTAAATAATCGGCTAATTCTTCTTTAAGAGCTTGAAGATCAACTCCCAAATGGTAGTCAGTTTGGATATGAATCTACTCATGTATTGTAGCCTTCCTATAAACCCTCTGACTTCTTTCTCATTTTTTGGTGCAGGCATTTCTCTGATTGCTCTGACTTTGTCTAGATCCACCTCTATACCTTTTTTACTGATAATGTTTCCTAATAATTTTCCAAACATTACCCCAAAAGCACATTTCTTTGAATTCACTCTAAGGTTATACTTTTCAGCTCTTGCTAAAAACTTGTCTAAGGCTTCAAATTGCCCTTCTCTAGTCAAAGACTTCACCATCATGTCATCCATATACACTTCTATCTCTTTATAGATTAGATCATGCAGTAGTGTGGTAGCCATTCTTTGGTAAGTAGCTCCTACATTTTTCAATCCAAATGGCATAATCGTGTAATAGTAAACACCCCATTTAGTTATGAAAGAAGTCTTCAACTTGCCAATGACAACCATTATGATTTGATTATATCCCGAGAAGCCATCCATAAAGAAGTACATGGCTCTACAAGCTACACTGTCGACCAAGGTGTCAATGTGCGATAAGGGAAAATCATCCTTAGGACAAGCCTTGTTCAAGTCCTTATAGTTGACACACATCCTAACTTTAGCATCTTTCTTGGAAACTAGGACTATGTTATCCAACCATTGGGTGTCATCTACCACTTCTAGGAACTTCGCTTTTAGTTGCTTTTCTACTTCTTCTTTTATTAGGAGAGCCCATTATGGCCTTAGTCTTCTCTTCTTCTGCTTTATCGGTGGGATATGAGAATACGTGGGAATCTTGTGTTTTGCAATCTCTTTATCAGTTCTAGGCATATCTTCATAGCCCCAAGTAAATACTTTCTATCTTCTTTTAAGAGTTTCTTTCATTTCTCTCTCTCATCAAGAGTTAAGTTAAAAGCAATAAGCATATTTTTAAGGTTATCACTTGTGCCTATATTAAATGATTTAGTTTTTACTGAATTAATGTCAAACATATACATGAAATGAGCATCACACACATCATAACCATTAGGAAACACATCACACAAGTAAGCATAATAAGACTTTATCACATTAACTTTAGAAAGAAAAATGGCATCAATCTCAAACAAATTAGAAACAGAAAGGTTAATTTCATCATAAAAAAAAATCCATAATAGAATTAAGGACATAGGCTTCAAAGTTAAATTCCTCTTCCCAATCAGCAGCATCCTTTAACTCTACTATAGGAATGTCCTTTTTTGATTTTGAAGTCAATACCATCTCTTCTACCATGGGCTCTTCAGCAATAGGCTCTTGTATCATATCCACATATTTAGTGAAGATTTCAAGTCCAGGGACCAACTTCTCAGTAATCATCAGGGGCTTAAGAGCTCCATAGTAAGGATAATTGGCACTTTCCTCCATAAATGTTTCCCAAAGCATCTCCTTATTCAACTCAGCCTTAATTCTACTCTTCCCAGACTTGCATTCAGCTTCTTCCTTCTTATCAGACTCATCCTTCCCTGAATATCCTAACCTGTACTTTAGAATCAGTACCTTGGGTTTATTGAATTCTAATGGGCCCTATTGATTCTTTCCTAATCCTATCCCAGGCATGAATCACATGCTCTTTATCATATTGACAATCTTCGAATTTAGCTCATCTTCATAAATCATAGATACTTCAAAACTCGGGCTGTTTGAGATTTCAGTAGGAGTTATTTTCAATGCAGCAACTGCATCCTCTATTTCAGCCATTATAGTAACCACCCTCCCCTAATATGGAAATTTGATCTTTTGATAAATAGTGGATGGCACTCCCCCCAAAGGATGGAACCATGGTCTTCCCAGAAGAATAGAAAAGGTAACTAGGATGTCTATTACATGAAGGTTAACCCAAACTTCAATAGGTCCAGTCTTGACTAAAGCCTAGAAAGTTCCCTTAATTAGCTTTTCATATCATCATAAGCTTTTATGACTACATCAAAGGGTTTCAAATAAGCTACCATCAAGCCTAGCTTCGATAGGACCTTCAAAGGACACATATTGATTGTTAACCCATTATCGACCATGACATAGCATGTTAACTTGCCTTTCACTTTAGCCTTAATAAACATGGCTTTGTTGTGATCCCTTCCTTCTAAAGGTAAGTCATCATCTGTGAACACAATTACCCCTTGAGGACTTTCCATTAGCAAGCTCACCATTTTCTCTGGAGTGTTCATTAAAGGTATCTTCTTGTGATCGAGAGCAAAAACTAGTGCTTCCCGATGGGCACGGCAGTTCATAAGCAGCTCCCAAATACTGGCAAGAGTTTTCTCATCACTTTTGGCCTTAATAAGCTCCTCATCTTTCTCATTTTTCTTTGATCCCACTTCTGAACTACTTCCTTCTTTCTCTACCTCAGCCTTTTTCACTTCTTCCTCCCCCTCCTCCGATTTCTCAATAGATTTTACTATTCTCCTCTCATAGTTCTTCCATAGATTAACTGCTTCTCTCTCTTCATCATCAGAACTCTAAATATCCAGCACATTTACATGAGACTCAATGTCCTGCTACCTCAGATTCAAGTTTTTTGGTTATAGTTTTGGTAGGGTAGGTGTGACATCAACAAAGGAATTAATAACTTGTTCCTCTATTAGGCCCGTATTGATCATCAAGATACGGGGATTTTATGGTGGTACATTTTGGTAGTTGGGTAAAGGGTTATTTTGGGTATTTGGTTTTATGGTTTCTAGGTCGGTTATTTTTCCTGAATCGATCAAATCTTGAATCTCATGTTTTAGGTAAGTGCAGCTTCCTATATCATGCCTAATGTCCTAGTGTTACTCGCAATATAGTTTTGGGTCGGCATTTAGGAAAGGAGGTTATTTAGGTAAGGGTTGTAGAAGGTTATTCTTCATTAGCTTTTCCAGGACTTTGGAGAGGGGTCTTCCTAAATTAAAAAACCTTCAGGACTGCCTAACTGCATTGATCTATATATTACTACTTAGTCAGACTCCATCTCTAGACCTAAACCCTTCTTTATTCATAGATCTTCCATTGAAGAACTTCTTTTCTTATGTGAGGTGTGCTTCTTTATGTACTTAAAACCTATATAATTGTTTAAAGTTTCAAATCCCTAAATCCCTCAATTTATTAGGGAGAGGGAGTACACACCCTTACATAGTTATTACTAACTGATTAGATTCTGTAGGTCATGCTTCAACTGTGCTGACTTGGCTCTCCACCTGATCAAATAAGTCACAAAAGATTAATTGAATTTCTACTTTAGGTTCTACAAGTCTCTCAAGGAAGCCTCCATCTGAATGTTGAGACTATACTGTTTGATAAATGCAGGACATAGTTCCTCTTAATCAACTTGAACATGGGATTATAGTGCATAATACCATCTGATGGGTGCTTTTTCTAGGGATAGAGGGAATTGCTTCACAATTTGTGCTTTAGTCAGTTTAGTCGTCTTCATGTGGGTCATATATTACTTGAAATGGAGGTGGGGGTCCTCTGTGCTAGTGAACTTCTTTATGTTAGGAAACTTGAACTTCCATAACAGGGGATCATTATCCTTATCCAGGCTTACCTCAGAATAGCTCAGTGAGGCATCAATCCATTTTTCCTTCATCATCTGTTGTATTTGAGTCATAGACTTGACAAGGTGTTTAGCCCAATCTGACTTCTCCATATTTCCCTAGGCATCTTCTTTCTGATGGATAACAAGTTCTACCAATATTGTCTATTGATCATCTTCTACCTCTTGCCTTTTAAGAAACTCAGCATCCATATCAAAAGATCAAGGTTGAGGTTGAGGTGTTAGTGGTTGGGGCACTAGTGGTTGTGGTGCTAGCGGTTCCCCTCTAGCTGTACCCATAATTTCTCCCATGATCGCCTTGGTTTGTTCAGCCATTTCATCTTCTAATTGTTCCTTGAAGGCTTCAACATCAAATTTTTCCATCTCAATCCCTCTACAGATTCTAACCAGACTACCTATCTTAGATCGCTTCCAACTTGTAGATTATTGTGGATCTATATCTGTAACCATTGAGGGTCAGAATCATACGTGGTATGTATGCATGAAATGCAAGCCTACTAGTAAAAAGGAAAAGAAAACACAAAAAGCTCTCTAACGATATCCCTACTTTTATTTCTCCCACACACATGTTCAACAGCTAGTTCTTTGTCCTAGGATTTTTATTCTGGGTTTTGATTATCAACGGGGGATAATAAAACTGACGGATGCAAGATAACTCTCAAGACATTGTAAACAAGTGGCACTTCCTCCAAATAATTCCAAAGTCCAGTTTAAATGGGCCAAGAATGATATCAAAGGCCCACCTTGTCAAGATCCTTTTAAAATGGGCTAATAGTAGGCATGAAAGGGCTGTATTGTTAAGGCTTATTTTGTAATGGGCTTGGGCCTTATTTAAAGGATTACCAAATGGCAAAAAACACATGCATTTGGAAAAAATCCTAATGGAAATTGGTAGGTTGTTTACATGAGCTGAGCCTTGGGTAATAAGCTTCGGCTCCCATAACTATATACATCCATTACGTCTCCCCACTCAAGGGTCCATGCGATGTGAATAGGTATGTGCTATGAGTGACAATAATTAAATACCTCACCACCAGGTTTGAATGAAACATAGGCAGCAAAGCAAAGATTATTATCAGTTTATTTAGGACTTGGAGTGCATCATATTGAAATGTACGGTGAATGCAAAATTTATGAAGGAAATAAAGAAATAATCAAAGATGATAAATTAAAAAACACTTAGAATCAGTTTCTCTATCTCCAGTGGAGTCACCACTATAGGCAGTGATTTTGGTTGCGCATCCAAGTGTTGGCAACCATGGTACTGTGTGAGCTCATGGCTCACTAAGAAATACATAGTGGGCTTAGGGCCTAAAATGGAGATGAAGTTGCCACCCGGATGAAAGCTAGGACGCACTGTATAGCAATTGGATTCCATAGAGGTTCCCATAAGCTGTCATTAAATATCATATTCGAAAATTGGGTATGAACTTTTAGAATGCCCACCCAACCTTGTGGTTGGCCTCCATCTGTATTTTGTATTTTATTACCTTTGATTATTAAATTATTTTCTTATTAACATGCAAATCACGGTTGTTTCCTATTTTTAGATTTTAACCCAAGTTTGCATATTAATCTCATTTCAATGCTTATATCCTCAGTATTCATTCATAAATAAATAAATAAATACAAATTATAACTATTCATTCCAAATAAAAGGGGAGAGGGATTCAGGATTACAACTTTTGGTGTAAATAAATGTAAAAATACTAAAAATAAACCATATATAAACCCAAACTAAACTAATTAATTATACAAATTAATACTCCAAAAAAAAGATAAATACAGCAAACATCTAGTGATTAAAAATTACCAAATAGTTCTTACAACACATACAAGTTTATTCCATACAATAGCAATAATAATATTTATAAATTATCAACACATAATATTCACAAAAATAAATGAACATAAACTCATACAATGATCTATTAAATAACAGAAAAAAAGAAAATAATATAGAAACAATATTGATCAACATAGGAATCATGCATAACCTTAAGAAATATCATAAATTAAACATGAAAATCATGCCAAACATGCAAAATATGGAAGAAAAATCAAGGCATAATCAGGCAGGACTCTGTCAAAGAGGTGTCGCCTCTTGACCAAGAGGCGATGTCTCCGTCACCTCATCATGAAGGGGCGACACCTCTATGAAGAGACGTCACCTTTTTAACAAAGGCAGGAACACTCTACATTTTTTACATCCTAAGAAACACGATGATCATACAAATAAATAAGAAATAAACTCGAATATATAAATATTAATAATCAATATCCAATATTTCATGCAACCATGCACCTTTATAAGCTTAAAATAAGTAATATAACTAAAAAACACATAAGATAATAACAAATAAAAGCTTTTAATAAAGATAAAAACTCAAAGCTTAAAAATAAAAAGACTCACTGAGTTGGACGTGCTTGAAGCTCCTAACTAAGCCCTCAGAGCTTGGTTGATGGATGAATGGCTTTGAATGCAAGAAAGACCTTTTCTCTTCGTAATAATCAAGTACTTTAAGCTTCCAAGTCTACTCCCTTCTTCTTCGTTTCTTTCTTCTTCTTTTTTTTACTTTTCCTTTCTCTTTTCTCTCTATTTTCCTTTTTTCCAAGCTTTTTATCTAACAACTCCCCCCTCTCTTTTTTCACACATTTCCTTTTAAAGCCCCTCCTATTTTTCTCCTTTTTCAAATTCCCAAAAAACCCATTCTCACCCTCTCCCATTTCCTTTTTTCATTCCCTAGGCTCTTTCCTACCTTTTTCTTCTTTCCTTTACGCCCAAAAATGACCAAATCCTCAGTAGTTGGGCTTCCAACTACTCACATTAATGGCATTTAATGTTGTAGAGAGTGGGTGTGATGAGGTGTTGCCTCATCGATGTTTGTGTTGAAGAGGTGACTCCTCTTCGTTGAGGCGATTGCCTCTTCACCTGGGCCAAGTTAAGCCTTATGGTCAAGAGGCAATGGGCTTAGACATGGTTTTTTATGGAATTGTCTTAGTGTTTAGGCTTTCAAAGTCGATTTTAGAGAAGTCTCGAGCTCCCCTTACAGTCAAAACTCAAATTTTCTCATCATCGGGCTTTCGTTGTGAGCTGATCAAACTAACAGTGTCCACAGTTAGTAAGCTAAAAAAGTTTAAGGATCTAGTGAATTGATGAAGTGGAAAAATGTAGAATTTTCATTAGAAGCTCAAAAGTCTAAGGAACTATGAACCATTAATGAAGTGGAAATGTATGAAATTTCGTAAAGAAGTAGGCTGCAAATAATTTTTTGGCTATAAGAGCAAGGATGATAGGACAACACAACCAATCATCAAAAACTAATCAAAGACAACACAAACCAATTATCAATCAATTGCCAATCTTCATCAATTATTATCAACCAAAATTAGTCAATTACATATTGTAGTCTACAGATTTCAAGCAACTTTACTTTACTTTCTTATTATCTTGATTTATTTTCCATTAGCTTGCAAATTTTAATTTTCCTTACTTTTACAATACACTTTTATCAAATTCACAAAAATTTCATTGGAATCCAAATAAATTATGGCAAAGGTGTTTGGAAATTCATAATTGTCTAAAATAAGTTAGATTTTACTTTAAGGAAATAATTCTCTAGCATGCTCGAGTATTGATGTTCGTTCACTAAGAAAAATACCAATAATAGTTTGGCACGCTCGATGGGACCCATTATAACACGATAAACATATTAGGAAGTGAAAAAGAAATTTTTGAAGTTGGTTACTGGACCAACAATTCACCTGTAAAAATAAGTGGTCTATGAAAATAAATTAATGAAGGCTTGGTGCCTTAGGATCAGTCTTGGACTAAGGCAACTCTTAGCTACATGCCAAAATTTAGAAATTGTTAATACTAATGCTATTAGCGAAGGCTTAAATGCTCAAGACTATTTTTGCAAAAGAGATAAAATAAATACAAGATTCAATTTCATATATGGATAGTGCTTTCCAAAGCTTTATGCAAGTTAATAATTCTCTCAATAGGATTGTTCAAAACTTTACAAGAAATCACAAGTTCATTCACTAAAATGAATGAAAAATTCTCTAAATTAGGAAGTGAGACTTCTGCTCCAAAAGTAATAGCCCAACATCAAAAGGAACTTGAACATTCATTTACTAAACCAAATTCTAATAGAATTCAGAATCATGATGATGACAGTAAGAGCTTATAAAGTAGAATATGTAATCAAGAGGTTGTTCAATAAAGAAGAAGCTTGAGGAGCAATATTTCTTATAAGGGAAAACCAATTCCTCAAGACTAAGAACCATATCCCTAATGATAAGAGCAAAGCACAAGGGCTAATATTTTATCTGAGTAACAATTAATTTCTTAAGGTCAAACACTAGTTCCTCATGGGAAAATGCTGATTCATTAAGCCCATTTGCCTTCTCCTCAACCGTTAGGGGTGGGAGTAGGCCTGAATGTAGAAAAGGAGGCAGTACTTGTAGAGGAAAACTCACTCTTCTCTATTGCATGAATTAATTCTATCAATATGAATTTGAAGAAAATCAAAGAAAAAGATAAAATGGTTTAACCTTCCAACAATAAACCAAACAAGCTCATGAGCTATTGAAGGCCTATTCCACATGGGAAATGCCCAATAATAGAGAGAAAGTTCTCAATTATAGATAATAAACCATCACTTGTACGAAATTCCTTTGGAAACAACCATAAATACATGTTAATGAAGGATGAAAGGCTTGTATTAAAATTCAACAATGAATTTGTGGTGCCATAATCTGTTCCACTAAATAAGTAGTGGCACAGGGTGGTGTATGACAAGTTTTCTTAGCCTTTAACTCATACACAAAAAAGAAGATTGTAGAGACAAAGAGTAGTTAAAATAAAGTAGAAGGGACATGATGTCCAACTTGATGCTAAGGCCAATTTTAAGAAAAAAACTATGGAGGGTATAATATCAAGAAAAAAAGGAGTTTAAAGAAAATATCATTCAGGACACTTTAGGGGCAATAAACTTGAGTGACATAAAAATGTGGGCTACTAGACTAGGTCAACCTAAAAGGATGATTTTTGAAAAGCCATTCGTGGAGATGATAAAGCACAACATTGAGTTAACTAAGGCTCACCATAGTGAAGGGATAACTAATGCAATATTAGTTTTGCCAATTGAAATAACTATTGATAGCAAAAATTCCCTCAATGTCTTCTCTACACTGGATGCAATTGTAATATTGCATTTAGGGAGGGATTGTATTGCATTAGAGTTGAAAAAATTATTTTCCACTATGTGGGGAAATAAAAGCTACAAAAAAAAAATAAGGTATTGGCCTTTGACCAGGAATTTGCACTTAGTAGCAATATTCTACTTTTTTAGATTTTAAAAATTGACTTCATAGCCATTATCTTAAATGAATAAAGTTTGGTGAGTTATTATTATTATTATTATTTTGGTTTCTTTAGTGTGTGAATAAGTGATGTGAAGGGTGATGTGTTGACGAAATTTAAGTGGCATAACGGCTAAAAATTGAATGTTTTAGTTTTATGAGTTATGTATGGTTGTGGTGCATGTGTGAAGTAATCAATGAATACCATAATTAAATCCAACAATTATCCATAAAAATTCCTTAAGGATTTCAATCTTCAATCTTTTATTTTTTTTTTAAAAAAGTAAAGTTATAAAATTCATGGTTGAGGAGTGAATTTAATGCAAAAGCTATAGTATTTTCAACTCAGTATTGTCTAATTTCTTAAGAGAGATCTAAAGCTTGTTTATTAAGGAAGAAAGTCCAGGAACACTAGAAGTGAGTGGATTCATCTTTGTTGTAAATAGTGAACAAAGGGCTATTCAAATGATTCAAAAGAAAGTGCAAAAGACTTGGTGAAATTAAAATTTTGCTAGGATACAATTCCAATAAAGCATGATAACCCAAAAAAGCACAACTCAAAACAAAAGGTGAAAATAGAAAGTGCAAATTCATGAAATAAACAGCATATGACAAACAAAAAGTTGTGGCATGCTTTCATAAGACAAAATAAATTTGAATAATTCCTCAGATTTTCAGACAAGAAAAGCATCAAGACAAAGTAGTCCAAATGAATTCACAAACATTTAATATGGCAAGAAAATTGCAAATATGATGGTTGCCTAAGGAATATAGTTTATTGTTGTCTAAAGTCAGATATATGTATTGTAAATTGTTTCACAGAGTATAAGAGAAAACAATTTTAGCAATCTATTATTAAAATAAATAAATAAATAAATAAATTTTTTCTTGTAATAATGATCGAAAGAGATTGAATACCTCAAATGAAGCTTTGTTGGAATATGAGAAATATGCAAAAATATTTTGATTAACATGAATTGAGACTAAGGGTGTCTGAACAAGATGCTTGTGGTTTTTTTTAAGTCGCATATCATTCCTAAAAGAAATTAAAAAAATGGCCAGCTTAAAGATTTGTACTTTAATCTAAAAGAAAGATAGTTTGTTGCACCAAAATTTTTGAACATATACAGAGGTGATATGATAAAGATAGGCTAAACTTATTTCACCAAAGTCCCGAGTCTACATAGGAACTAATTTGCTGTGCAAATTAAATGATGAACAAACAAGACCATCTAAGAAATTAATTTCGGCTTAAATAGCTGAAATAAGTGACAAAATCCTATGAGATTGCATCAAAACAATTTTTTTTAACAACATATTGATTGAGGTATAATGCTTAATAACAAAATATTATAAAAATATTTGTATAATATTCAACTGATATATGAAATATATAGTAAATTTGTATATTCTTAAAAAAAAAGTTGTTCAAAAAGATAATTAAGAAATGGTGGAAGTAAGTTAATATTATAAAAATATATAGTTGTTAGTATAATCTAAATATAAAAGGATAATTAAGTTGAATAAATAAGAACAATTAAGTAATTACTTTTAAATGGAGAGGAGCTATTAAAGAAAAATTTTAAATTAAGTTGATATCAATAATAACTAATAGGTATTCTACTAGCTATTAGTTATCATTTAAAGTTATAATCAAACAGTAAACAGCTATCAGTTGCACCCAAATAGTTATACCAAACATTTTGTCTATTTACATCAATAAATATATGTTATAATAAAAGTATTCATATCAATACTGCAACCTGAGATATTATGTCAGTGTATTAATATTTAATTTTAACTCAAATCATCAAATACTAGGTTATATCAAAAATTAACCAACTTACAAAATTAAAACTATACAACAAATTTATAATAAATCACAAAGGTTGATTTTTTAGACCAATGCCCCAATTTAAATTTAATTGTATGTTTTTATTCCCATTATTAGTCAATATGTTTCACAATGCCTATACATCTAACCATGCAAACATTGGGCCATAATAAATTCTTCTTCAAGTCAAGCATAATTTTTAAAAAATGCATATGTAGATGAAATTAAGCTATTGTAGATCCATCTTTCCATCTTTGTACTGTTATTTTGCAGTATAAAATACATTATAGATTTCCATCTCGCCAAAAAGACAAATGATTTAATTTTAAACAATGCTGTGAGCCATATGAGATGGAATAGCCTTAGTATACAAAGCAAATGCCACACAAGCAATAGCTGGTCCTGCCCAAAACACCCAGTGCCCGTCCCATAGATGGCCCCCTCGAACAATTGCTGGACCTATGCACCTTGCTGGATTGATACCAGCACCAGCATACCCTTTGGCAGCTGTAACCGTAGTCGACACATACACGAGAAGGCCTAGGACTGTCCCGACGATAACGTAAACAACAACTCGACCTAATGCCTTGGCTTGGCGGTCATCAAAAGCCATCCAAACTGAAGCAAAAAGAAACACAAACCCACAGATTATCTCTAACCAAAGGGCTTGTCCAGTTTCGAGACCGATAGTAACTGGCCCATTTGGGCTTGGTGCAATAAGGCTAAGGGTGCATCCTCCTAGTGAAAATGTCTTCTCAATGTTGCCATTGACCACAGCTTTTAGAGCTAGTGCACCTACAACAGCACCAACACATTGAGCCAAAATGTATATGAAGGCTTTTGATAGGGATATGAGACCAATGAGTGCAGCAGCGAAGGTAACGATAGGGTTAATGTGGGCGCCAGATATAGGAAATGTAGCAATAAGGAGAATTGTGATGATGATGGCAACAAGGCATGACAGTATAAGGTTTGGTACTTTAGTTTCACTTTGTATTGTGGAAATGACTATGGTGTCTATTGCAAATACAAGAACTGCTGTGCCCAACAGCTCCGCCAGAGATGCTCTCCAAACCTGAAAGAAAGAATAAAATATTTGAAATGTTGCTTTGTAAGTGTCTTGAAGAGGTTGTCAGCTAGTCATAAAGAATTGCATAAAAATTATTTTACTGTGGCAGTTAGTGGCTTTTGTTTTTCTGTGTTCATTAACTTATTGGTTTGTCATATGTAGATGTATTTGAGTCTTTCATCCAAATAGTATTGTAAAGATCATAAATTTAATAAGAAAGTAAAAAACGTTAAATTAATTAACAAGCCTTTATAGTATTGTCAAGATTATAATTTTAGTGTTTGATCATTCTAAAATTTTCCATCACTTGATGTTGAATTCCAATCCATAATTTAATCTTATCCCAATTGTTAGAACTGTGGCCACATGATGTTTTTCAGTGGGGCAGGACAGTCCATATGAAATCCAATGTCGTAAAATGTTGAATGATATCTTAATGATTGAGAAAGAGTATCTACGTGACTCTTGATTTAGACAGTTGATAAAAAAAAATTTCATCAAATAATTAATTTAGAGGTATTTAATGGAATTTAGAAATAATAGTTGACACGGGTTTTATTTAATATAATTTTATTTTTCATCAGATTTATTTTAAATTTTTTCTACTAAGATATTTGAATTTATTTTTTATTTGAATTATGCTATTTTTATTTAAAAAATTAACAATAGATTGATTTTTATATTAGATGTACATAGTTAATATTCTTATAATTCACACTACAACAAAGGTTATTTGAACTATGATGTTATATCCACATTTCTTAAAAACTTATATGAGTGAGATTTATATTTTGGAGTTCATTTATAAATAATTTCTATTACTAATTTCAATTATAAACATAAATTAAAACTATTAAATTATTATTTAATATAATATATTATTTTTAAATAATTTACATATATAATTAATAAATATTATAAAAATTGCATAACATTATTTTTAAAAAAATGATCTCTTCAATATATATTTGACTTTTTAATGACAGTGGTTAATAAAATTTTATCAAATAGTAGCTTACCGTAAATAGTTATATCAAATAGACTCATAATGTATATTGCATCATTTAGTAGCTTAAATAGTTGAATTATATGCAAACAAATAGTTGAATTATATGCAAATACTTGTATTGATACTTTCATTTAATGTGACATTGAACAGTGCATGAGGATACTTAATTTACTGATATATAAATATCTGAGTCATTGTAAATATCTCAATTAGACAAATTCAAATACTTAATTTAGTGATATATAAATATATCAATCATTGTAAATATCTTAATTAAACAAATTTAAATATCCATATGTTTTAGTTACTATTGGTTAAGACTAAAAAAGAAGGGTCTATTTGGTTAATCTATTGCTAGTAGCTAAAATTGATAATGTTAGTGTCAATTATTGTATAGTTTTCTATTCAATTTCTATAGAATTTATTAGTATTTTTTATATTTTATTATTTTTAATTCATGTTTTATTATGATTTTAGATTATTAGCTTGATTTTATCTCCTTTTTAGTTTCCTAGTTAATTTATGCATTTATTAGTACTTTTTGTAGGAATTTTGTTTTCCTAAAGAGTTCGGGATTTAAGCCAATAATTAAGAAACTATTTTGTGATGTTATTTTCCTAATTAGAGAAGGTTTTGAAGAGGATAAATTATTGTTTTTGTCCTTGTACGAATGCAGGGTATTTTTCTCTATAAATAGATAATTTTAGCTCTAGGTTATGGGAGTTGTTCGAGAGTATTCCTAAAGCCACAAACAAGTTATCAACAAAGATTGAAGAGGAGTCACAAGATTCAAGAGACTTATGCATATTTTCTTCTTCATTTTTTATTTTCTTAATCATGTTTGTGTTTTTCGCCATAAACATGTGTGGCTAATTTTCTTTTCGGGTTTAGGTTAGAAGTAGCTATTCCATTATGTGATTGAATACAAGTTTTATTTATTTGATTTGATTTTTAGTTAATTCTATGAGTTACACTTAATTTATGCTTTCATTCTTGACCAGCTTGTTTGTATGTTTATGGATAAATTCACCAACAAGAGTTAAGGGAATTTATTAACTTAAAACTCATATGGCTTAGATCACTTGACCACGAGAGTAGGCGAACTCTTCAGGGAATCATGACAGTAGGCAGGGGTCTACAGCAGTAGATTAATTGTTAGGGAACCTAGTGAATTTAGATTAATTTTTTAACCACGAGAGTAGGTTAAACTTTAATTTTTGCATACTTAATTAAACTCGAGAGTGTATTTAGGTATTTTAGAGCAATTACTCTTAATTGAAATTAATGTCTTTTGTTTGTTAATGTATTCATGATCAGTTTAGAATAGTGAAACTAAACTTAGGCTCCAAGTTTTACCATGTGATTTCAATTTTAATTTAGATTCTTGAGTCTATTTAATTCATATTTCACTTTTATTTAATTTACTAGCTGAGAATATAAGTAAATATATTAGTACTCAATATATAGTTTTTGTGGGAATGATATCTTTTGTGCTACAATTCACAATCCGTGAACGTACTAATTTTGAACTCAACAAATAACTAGTGATTGGTAGCTCATAGCTAACTGATTCTAATTGTTTTGTAAAATTATAACAGCGGTTGTTGATATTATATTTAATTACAAATATAGACATTATATGTATAACATATGATATAAATATTAACAATAGTATTTATGGTCAAAAATTATTTAATGCTTACAATAAAAAATATTGTAGGTAATTTTATTTATATAATTTCAAAAAAAAAAAAAAGTATGCATCTACTTTTATTATACAATCTATTTTAAATAAAATACTAATATTACTACTAATATTAACTTTGGAAATAATAAGTTAGTATAATTATTTTATCAACGAAATTATTAATATTTTTATTTGTGTGGTTAATATTTTTAATAACTATAATATTAATATTTTGTTAATATTTTAAAGAATTATCTAAATAATAATTTATTAAGTAATAATAATTAGTTAAAGTTAAAAAGGTAAAAATAATACAGTAAATATTATTAAAAAAAAAAAGTTGTTGATGAAAAGCTTCAAATTGAAGCTTGTATGAACGGACTCTATTTGAATATCGAACAACTGATAGTTCCTTTTTAAAAATAAAAAATTAACCATGTGAGTGTTTCTAAACAACTATTAGCTATATCCCGACAGCTAAAACAAACCACCCTAAGTTCCAAAAATTGCAAACAATTCTGAAAAGTGCATACTTACAGTGAGAGAGAAAAAATCTTGAAAGCCTAACATATTTATCAACGTGGGAGGAACTTGCTCCGTCCCTTCCTTAGTGTTTGGTTGCTCATGAGACCTGAAAACAAATTGATACAGATTAATTCAAAATATACGATAAACAAATTATTAGAGTTAGAAATTAAGATTTTGGGCACTTGCAATGTTGTGGAGGCGACAGGTTGAACTTTATCGCCATAGAGGCTTTCTTCATCTTGCACTTGCAATGCAGCCATATCTTTAGTTTTGCTTTGGTTCTCGTATGACTATGTGTGGCTGTATATATAGAGGCAAGCAGGAGCAACAAAGTCAAATAATTGGACTGAATTGAAGTAATAATTATAATTAATGATAAATAAATAATCCTTCAACTACATCATTGGACAGCGATATGGCTACTCAACAGCATGCGTGTTTGTATATCATATTCCATGAAACAGCTACTTCCTCTTTATATTATATGCGCCAAATACATGCCTAGCCCTGTACTTGTTGTAACACATTCATGGGCTCCTTGTAATTAAAATCTGATATTATGAATTCCTTAATTTGTAAAATTTGACCTTATAGCTAGACACCTTTTGTATTGATAGTGAGGACACGCGCTCCTATTGAAATTTTGGCTTAATTTGTTTTTTATTGTTAAATTTTATTTAATTCTTGAATTTATATTTAAAGTTTAAAAAGGTCTAATTAATTATTGATAACAACATTGTTAGTCCTATAACTTACGTCATTTTTTCAATTAAGTCCTAGAAGTAATTTTCTTGACAGTTAAGTTCTTTTAAAAAGTTTTCCCATTAGTTTTATCCATTAGTCAAGTCAATTTTCTGTTAGTCCACCCTTAAAATCAAATTTTTCTTTTACATTTCAATCCTAAAACTTTTTTTTTAAATATCATTTTTATATTTTAAATAAAGATTTTTTATTTATGATTTATTATATTATTTAACTTACATGATAACTATATAACTCACTAAAATAATACTAAAAAAATTAAAGATAAAATTAATTAAATACTTTATTTATTTTTAAATATATAGTTTTAATTAATATATCAGAAATAAATAAATTTTTTTATATGGAAAAAACTCAATCATTTTTGTCAATATTATAATTTATGTTATATTTTAAATAATTTTTTAACTCAATGAAATATAAAAATAGACAATTTTTTTTTTTTACAAAATAGTTCTTTAATATAAACTGTTTTATAATAAATATTTGAGCAAATAAATAAGTGAACATATGTTTTTATAAAATAGCTTAACATAAAAAAAATATTTATTTTATTGAAATTATCTAATTGAAATATAATTGAATTCAATAGATATTTGAAATCTAACACAAATTATAATGTTAACATAAATGAATAAATATTTTTTATTTTTTGATATTATTCTTAATGAGTTAATACAATTATTATGAAAATTAAATAATGTAATAAATTATATATAAAAATATAAATTATTTATATAAAATTTAAAAGATTTTAAAATTTTAGGATTGGAATGTAAAAAAAAAAATTAATTTTAACTGTTGACTAATGAAAAAATAGTTTAACTAATGGATATGACAAATAGAAAAATTTTTTTACACTTATAGAACTTGAATGTAAAGAAAATTTTTTACAGAACTTAATTAAAAAATGATATAAGTTAAAAGACTAGAGATCTTGTTATCCTAATTAATTATTATAAACAAAACATTATTTAAACATATACTTTCTAATTCAATCAACTTTATAATTTACTAAATTAATAAAAATATTACTAACAACATTCTATAAATAAATAAGTTATTTTAAAATAAAATTAAAATAAGTTAAACAAAAATTTAAAAATATTTTAATTTTTTTTAAATCGTAAAAATTCGTATCACAAAAATAAGGTATTATGAATTCCACATTCTAAATTGTAAAAATTTTAAATTAATAATAAAATAACAAAAAAAATTGATTATGCAAAATTAAATTTTATTTTAATATTCAATCAATATTATTCAAAACTATATATATAAATAAAATAATTTTAAATTTAAATTAAAACAAGTGAATATTAAAAAGTTATACTGACAGTTTATAACTCAAATTAATTTTTATAAATACAAATATTTTTAAATTTTTAAATTTTTAATTTCTCTTAATTAAGTTAATTATATAAAAATGAGAATTATTAACTAATAATTTTTATTCATAAATATTTTAATTTAAGTAACAATTAATAACTCCAAAATATTTTAATATATTTTAATATTCATAAAGTTATAGATCATGCAAATTATATAAATTGTATTTTCATCTATCATTTTGACCGAATAATTATTTATTGATTATTTATTTGTTATTTACTTGTGTGGAATTAGTACATCTCATATTTAAACTATTTATAGTCCAATAATTTTTATTTATGAATATTTTTAAATTATAACTACAAATAAAAAATAAAAGTAATAATATATGAAGACTACATTTTATATATATATATATATATATATATATATATATATATATATATATATATATATATTATAATCTTTATATTTTAAATTATAAAATTTTAAAAATGAACTAAATGATCAATAAAATTATTTTTAAAGATGTAATTTTTATTTTACTTTTAAATATACATATATTCTAGTCTATGCATGTAAATAAAATATTTTTAATTTTAAAATTAAAATATCTAAATGTTAAAAAATAAAAAATATATTTGTTATTCTAATTTCAGTATAAGAATATATAAGTGTAAAAATAAATTAATAATATTAATAAAAATTATGCCTTAAAATTTTTAAAAAATGGGAGGATAAAAATAATAATATATAAAAATTATGAAGATCAAAAAAAAAAATTTAACTAAAGAGCATTGAGCAAAAGATGGAAGTGTGTAAAGAATATAAATTTTATAAGTTGAGATGTCTATAATGTTAAATTTTACAAGTTAAAGTGTTTATAAAGTCAGATCTTAAATAAAGAGAATCCATAAATTTTTCACTACAAATACAAGGGCTAGATATGTATTTGACCTAACTTTTTTTTTTTTTTAACAGTTATCACCTATTGTATTTCAGTTGCTATTCTATTTATATATCTTTGTCATATGTTGTAATTCGTCATTCAAGTGATTAACAGTAACAAATAGTTGTTGCCATTTTGATCAGAGTTATCAATATGACGAGCTCGTCTGCTTCCTTTGCAACATCTACATCTGCAAATACCACTGTTCTTCAGCCACAACACCAACCCACATTCATCAAACCTTTTCAATCAAATTGACCATAAAGAACTGCATTCAATGGCACTTGCAATTCACACCTTTATTGAACTTCTACAATCTACATGGTATACTTGACAAAACTGAACCAGTACCACTAAAAATCGTTCTTAATTCCTCTACCAACATCACTGAGACAAATCTTGATTATGTGATATGGTTCAACAAAGACCAATATTACTCTTTTCTTAGTTGCTATCTCTGAAGATGTCTGCCGTCACCTACTCAGCTTAAATTTAGCTGCTGAGGTGTGGAAAACACTGTTTACAACATGCATTGTGGTGAGTAATGCCTAAAAACACAACTTCACATTGAGCTCTGCAACCTAACCAAAGACGACAAGACGGTGTCTCAATATCTATATCAAGCCAAGGCAATATCAGATTCTTGAGCCATGGCAGGACAACCAATCTCAACAACTAAGTTAAATGCAATAATATTTCAAAAATTAGGACTAGATTATAATGGTGTTATCAGTGCACTGCAACAATGAATTGAACCCGCCACTTTTGCTTATCTTCATGGCCAATTGGTAGCTTATGAATTGTTACTCAAGTCTTTATAATCTCCTTCTATTTATGGCTAATCGTGTTTAATGCACATATTCATCACCTTTTAATTTTATTCACCGATGCACCAATCAGTCCAATGCAAACTGTGGCAGATAAGGAAATAGAGGGTGGCTACTCTTCTGATCCAAATTCCATCGCCTATTAAATATGTGGCTATACTAATCATATAGCCTTTGATTGTCATCGTCGCATTGATTCCGGTTGTCGCCCAAACCAAAATAATTCATCTCGACATTTTGGTGATTTTAATCGCAAAGAGCCAAGCAAATATGCCAGTCCTTCCAACTCCCACAGATGATGTCTCAACTGTCAATGCACCCACTTCCTCTTAGTATCCTAACACTTGAGCTACTCACCATGTCACTCCTGACTTTTCTGCTTTGAGCACAATTCCTGAATATCAAGGTAATGAGAAATTTTGTTGTCCTCAATGGTACTGGATTGTCGATCTCATTTATTGGTACTGGTAAACTTTCTACCCCAACCATTAATCTTAAACTCACAAATGTCTTACATGTCCCTAAAATTACCAAACCTTTGTTATCAGTTCAATGATTATGTAGAGATAATCATTATTTTTTAGAATTTTACCCTGACCATTGTTTTCTGAAAGATCAGGTTACCAAGAAGACTCTACTTAAAGGCACAAGTGAGTTAGGCTTATGCAAGTTTCGACAAAAATCTACAGCATCATCTCCCACGTGATGCGTCATTTTTCACTAGCTTGGAAGATTGTCATGCAAGACTAGGCCATCCCAATTTTTTAATTGTTCGTCAATTAGTTCAAAATTTTCATTTACCTTGTGCTTCCTCTAAATTAAATTCTAATAAATGTGAGGCATGTTGTTTAGGGAAACTCCATCGAGTCTCTTTACCACTCACTCATAGTCGTACTTCATATCCTTTACAATTAATTCACTCAGATGTCTAGGGACCAACTCCTCTTTGTTCAAATTCTAGTTTTAAATATTTTATTATTTTCATTAATGATTTCTCTTTATTTAGATGGCTCTATCCATTGAAAAATAAAAGTGAAGCTCCAACCATATTTCATCAGTTTAAATTAATGGTGGAAAAGTAATTTGATTATCCTATTAAGTCTTTCAACTTTGATTGGGGAGGTGAATATTGACCATTAAAATAATTTTTCATTGATAATGGCATTATTCATTGAGTGAGTCATGCTCATACTCGTGAATAAAATGGCACTGTTGAGTGTTAAATTAGCCATATTGTTCATATTAGACTTGCATTATTGGGCCACTATGGTGCTCCATTCAAATATTGGGAATTTACTTTTGAAACATTTATTTTTCTTATTAATCGTATGTCATCTAATTCTCTCAATGATGTCATTCCCTCTTAATTATTGTTTAAATCCTCACCTGATTATTCATTTCCGCACCTTTGGTTGTGCCATTTATCCTTTACTTCGTCCATATAATACTCATAAATTTTCATTATGCACTAAGTAATGTGCTTTTATGGGTTATTCACCACATCACCTTGGATACCATTGTCTTGATAAGGATATAGGTCGTTCTTATATTGCTAGACATGTCCAATTTGATGAAAAAGATTTTCCTTTTAAACATGTTTCAGGTGTTTTAAATAATCTGGATGAGCCAACAGTCAACATGCCAACTAAACCAAGGTTACAAGTTACATATCCTTTTCCCAAGTCTTCCATCTCTCAAGGTAACTATATTCACTCACCTATAAACTCCTTACACCCTAACCTCTTCTTTACCTTTATCAATTCAATCCTCCAAAACTACTAACACTGCAATGACTTCATCGTCTTCCAAACCACCTCCACTAATTCATTGACCATTTTAATCTTTTCAATCTTGATGGCCTCAAACTCTTTGTCAATCTCCAATAACCTTATCCACTTCCCATCTCTAAGTCTCTAATAATTCAAAAACAAAACTAACACACACATCCTATGCAACTTCACTCCACCATTCTTGCACCAAAACCCTATACTCATCTTCTTACTTCTGTCAATACTAATAATATGGAACAAATGTCATATACCAAAGCTTACAACCATCGTGAATGAAATAAGGCCATGCAAATGGAGATTAAAGCATTGCACAACAACTATGCTTAGGACCTCGTACCTCCTCTAACTCATGGTAATGTGGTTGGTAATCGATTAGTTTATAAAATTAAACGTCATCCTGATGGTACCATTAAATACTTCAAAGCTCATCTCATCACTAAGGGTTACACACAAAAGTATAGCTTTGATTATAATGAAATGTTTAGCCCTATTATGAAGCTAATGATGATTAGAATAGTTCTTTGCATTGCGGTTTTAAAAGGCTTGCATTTTGCATCAATTTGATATTAATAATGCCTTTTTAAATGGAGAACTTTTAGAATATATGTACATGGTCCAACCACAAGGGTTCATTGATCCTCAATTTCCAAATTTTATGTACAAGCTTCATAAGTCACTATATGGCCTTAAACATGCACCATAAGTCAGGTTCTAAAGGCTTAGCAATCTCTTATTTTCCATTGGTTTTATAAAATTACATGTTGATTCTTCTTTATTTTTGTCTAACAAAAATAACCATTCATGTTTTCTACTTGTATATATTGAGAATGTCATTCTTACAAGTGAAAATTCTCTACAATGATTCATCCATCATCTCTAGCCACTCTTACCAATTTGCATTGCGAGATTTAGAAGTTTTAAACTATTTCCTTGGCATCCAAGCCCATTCACATCTTTATGGACTCCTTCTCTCACAACAGTCCTATATGGCTGATATTATTTGTAATGTTAGTATTTCTCAATCTAAATCTTATTCCACTCCCATAGCCATTGGTGCTACACTATCTAGTCTTCAAGGTAAGCAACTTTCTTCTTTATATGCTACCTGATGTCTCTATGGGAGTCTTCAATATGCAACACTCACATAGTCGACATCACTTTTACTATTAACTAATTATGTCAATACATGAACCAAACTACTAATCTTCACTTTTAAGCCTTAAAGTATGTCCTTCATTACTTGAATGGTACACTCTCTTAAAGTTTGTTCATTAGTCATTGCTACTCAAACACTTTGACAGCCTTCAGTGATGTTCATTGGGTGGGGTGCCCCAATGATCATCTTTTCACCAGTGTGTTCCTTATTTATCTTGGAAATAATTTGATTGCATAGAATTCATGAAAATAGCCTACTATTTTAAGATCATCTACCAAGTCTGAATTTAAGGCCATCACATATGTGTGTGTGGAAAATAGTTGGGTGTTCATCTTCACAAACCTTTATAAGTTTGGTGTGACAACATTGGCTCAATCTTCTTATCCTTTAATCCTGTATTCAAAGCACACACCAATCATGTCGAGGTCAATTTTCATTTTGTTTGCCAACTTTTCCTATAGAAAACCATTAGTATTGCTTCCATTTCATCTTCTAATCAGCTTACTGACATGCTTACAAAACTACTGCCTAAACATGAGTTTCTATTTCTTTAACAAGCTTTGATTACTGTCTCATTCTTAATCAGCTTGTGGGGTTGTATCAATAGATATGGGTCCATAACAACTTGCTTATTTTTTAATATTTATCACCTATTGTATTTCAGATGTTGTTGTCTTTATATATCTTTCTCATTTATAGTAATTTGTCATTCAAGTGATTAATAGTAACAAATAGTTGCTGCCATTTTGATTTTTACATATTTAGAGAAATCATAATCACATTATTTATAGTTTATACAAATATTATTCAGTTAGCCAATATTTAATGTTATTAAGAAAAATTATTTTGGGTCAACGTCAATCACAAAAATAAGTAAAAATTAACTCTATGTTTAATATTTTATAAAGTTATATTACATAATTAAAATTTCAATTAAAATATCAATTATATAAGAAATTAACTTTCTATACATTATACAAATTTGATAATAAAGTATACATATCAATTGAATTAGTAAACTATATATATATATATATATATATATATATATATATATATATATATATATATATATATATATATATATATATATATATGTATAATGTAGCAACAACCATTTTTATTATCAAATTAAGATTGAATCTATATGATCAACAACAATGTTAAATTCAAAATATAGAAACTAAATTTAGAAGATAACTATAAGCACTCAATTTTGGGATACAATTGTGCACAATTACGTTGTAAGCCCCTATGATGAAATTTATTCAAAAATTGAACTTGGTTGTCAATTTTTTGGACTTTAGGGACTAAATTGCAACATTTTTTAGGATTTGATTACAAGAAAGTCAATTTTCAGGAGTCTTTTGGTAATTAAAAGTTAGAAAAAGGATCGGCATTCTATAATGTCGATCGGCATTATACAATGTCAGTCAGCATTGTACAATGCCGACGCGTAAAAAGTCCATTTTTTTTAATTTTTTCATCTATTTTTAAGTGCTTTTATTTGTTGAAAAGTTAATTTTATCATTATTATTATCAGATAATTTTTTTTGACGCATTCAAAATGTATAAGGAGCTTTCAAAATCAAATTTTATTATCAGTCTGTTTTGAAGAGATGAGTTGTTCCTGTAATGGGGGAAGTCAGTACACAAACTCTGCTTTAAAAAATAAAGAGTCTAAGTATGTGAGGGGGCTGGGAGACTCACTCACATAGATAGAGAAAAAAATGAAAAAAAGAGAGACTGTGAAAGAGAGAAGAGAGTTACGCAAAAAAAAAAACCCAATTGCATAAATAAACCCTAAAAATCTAGACGTAAAGAACACCCTTGTCTTTCAAAACCCTAATTTTAGATATTGTCAGTGTCTTCAAAAGCAATCAAATCCCAGTCCATAATCAAATCAATACTGAGTCAATTTTAATGGTAATAATCTAATTTGAGGGGCTATCTCAAAGAATTTGCATAACATCTAAAATCATCAATGTTCTTTTCTATTCCATTCTTTTCTATTTTTTTCTTTTTGTGATTTTTATTTTGTTATTGTTTTGATTATTCAATGTCACTACTAATCTGATTATTTATGTGTCTTTGTTTTGATGTGCGAATATGGATTGAGGAGGATACTGCTTATGTTTATATGAATAGAAGGTCCATGGAATGCCATGGAAGAACCTATATTGTTTTCCAGTAGAACTTAGGATTTTTATCTTTATTTTGCATTTTGGTATCCTGTGTAGTTATTTTAATTCAGGAGTGTATAATTATTTAATTTTAGTTTTGTACGTAGTTTGTAATAGCCCCAGTAGTGGGAATAGTAAAAGATTTAATTTTCTGCATTTAAAATCAATTAGTAATTAGGTTCAATTGGGTAAAAAATCAATTAAAATCAATGGTGGCAGTAGCTTAATTTAAGGTTTGAATGTAATTGATTTAGGGTTTCTAGAAAATCATTAAAATGTTTGTTTGATCCTTTTTTTATATTTTATTTGTTTTGGGTTGTGTTTTTGGGTTTTTATATTGTTTTGGGCCCCAGGCCCACACTTTGGTCCAACATACTTTAAATAGGCTTAAAGAATAGTTTGGGACTTTAAATGATTAAAATCAATTTAGGCCCATTAGGTTGATTAGATTTTAGGCCCACTTAGTTAATTAAAACTTATTTAGACTTAGCTCAGCCCACTTAATTTCATTTCTTTTAAAATAAATAGACCTAGGCCCATATTTCACTTAAAATAAAACCAAGTTAAACTTAGGCTCATTAATTTAACTTTCCTTTAAAATTAAATAGACTTAAGCCCATTCCTTAGACAAACTAAAATAAATAGATCTAGACTCACTAATGAATAAAAATGTAGGCCCACCTTTAATCCTTTTCTCACTTGTAAATAAAATGTAAATCTAGCTAACTTTTTAATAAAATTAACATAGTTTAGACTTAGGGACAACGCGATCTTGAGTACATTTTTTATGTGTAATTTTATTGACTAGATGCCTAGGGTTAGATGGATGTCAAATAGGGTTTAAATAAAATTGCATGTAATTAGAGGATGAAATAATCATTTATAAAATTATTCTAAATGACCATGAGACTAAGAGAAGTTAGTATTCTGTTCCCAGAATCTCCTGGTTGTGGTGCAAACTTTCTTTTAGAGAATCGAGTACTACCAATCAAATTGTCCCAGTTATTACCCTGGGTGGCAACTTCTCTTTTCCACACTATGACTTTGTGACATTGTAGTATGTTCCCTAAGGCCCTGAGCCTAAATAGTGTCGCGATTGCTAAAATCTTGGACGTGCACTCAACCTCGCCATCTACAATAACCCTTTATAATAATAAATTCCACAAGCTCTTTTTTTTTGGATAACAACATTTGCAATCCTAAAAATAATACACTTTTTACAATTAACCTTGAATGTTCAATTAAAAAATTTAAGTTCTCTAAGTTTTTAAAAATTTAACTATTAATCCTATCCATTAAATTTAATAGCAATAGTATATGTGACAATAATTTTCGCTTATGTGTCATCCACGTCAGCTCCATGTGGATTGACAAGACTCTTAAACATTGCCTACATGTCAATTCTTGATATATATATATATGCTAATTCCATTTGTATGACATATGTGTATAATGTAGCAAAAACCATTTTTATTATCAAATTAAGATTTAAACTGTATGATCAACTACAACATTAAATTCAAAATATAGAAACTAAATTTAGAAGATAATCCTTTATGATAATAAATTCCACAAGCTCTTTTTTTTTTTTGGATAACAACATTTGCAATCCTAAAAATAATACATTTTTTACAATTAAGTCTTGAATGTTTAATTAAAAAATTTAAGTTCTCTAAGTTTTTAAAAATTTAACTATTAATCCTATCCATTAAATTTAATCGCAGTAGTAGATGTGGTAACAATTTTTGTTTATATGTCATCCATGTCAGCTCCATGTGGATTGACAAGCCCCTTAGACATTGCCCACATGTCAATTCTTCTCCTTCTTCTTCTTCTTCTTCTTCTTCTTCTTCTTTTTCTTCTTCTTCTTTAATTCTTTTTCTTAATTTTCTTCTTCCATTTTCTTTAATCTTTTCCTCACAAATCTTCTTCTTTTTCTTCTTTTTCTTCTTCTTTTGAATAATTGCAAACTCTTCAACTCTTTCTTAAAAAAATCTTCAACCCTTTCCTCATTTTTCTTTTCTTGTGCAAACATTGCCTATGTGGTTGTTGTAAAATCTTCAACCATGACATTTTTCTTTTTCTTTTTCTTCTTCACAATTGCAAAATCTTTAACCCTTCCCTCATTTTTCTTTACTTCTCAAAACTTGGAAAAAATTGTAAAATCTTCAACCAGTATCACATAAACAATACACACCCATCAAAATATAAACATAAATCTACATGGACATTCATATGAATTTCACAAAAAAAAAATAACAAACCTGAATTTCTTTTTCTTTAAATGAGTATAAAAACATAAAAAGGAAGAATATTGTTGAGCATGGGAACAATTATAGATAGCATATGGTTATAATTTTTTTTCTTTTATGGGGAGATTATGAAAATTACAAAAAAGGAAAATGCATAAAAAAAGAAAATGATTTGATTTTTCTTCAAATTTGGTGAGTCTTATATCCTTTTTAATAGTTTTGATCAAGGGCTTTAAATACCTAACAATTTCTTGATTATTGATGACTATCCAACAATAAAGATTTGAGATTCTTATGGCTTTTTAGGTGTTAATAAGTAAGATTTAGAGAGGAGAGAAAAAGGTTTTGTTATATATATGAATTTTGATAAAAATCTTTGGAATAATTATTTTTGCCACAATTGTTTGGATTTGAAACGGATAAAATAAAAATTAATGATAAAAGAAGCTCTTGAATAATAAAAGGAAATTTTATTGACTAAGGCTTATTACAAGTTGAAAGGCAAATTGCATTGGAATTAATAAGAAAAATTATTGTAAACAAAACTAGAATTTAGCTAAAGATTGTTCGAATAAAATTTGCTTGTAATGATTGATTTTGATGATTGATTTGTGAGAGTTTATGATGATTGGTGATGCCCTTCTCTATGATTCTATGTCCTTTTATAATAAAAAATAATTATTTCCCCAAATTAATTATTCAAGTTAAAATTTTTATGTTCGTAGGGAAATAAATTTGCATAACTCCCCAAGCTTGATCTTCTTCTCCAAGCTATGTCTAAACAGTTGTTATCTCTATAATATTCTATAGCCTTAATTACTAAGTAGTTCTTCATGAGTTGGGCTTCTTATTTAATTTGGGCTGTTGAAATTAATTGAAGGAAATTTTATTGACTAAGACTTATTACAAGCTAAAAGGCAAATTGCGTTGGAATTAATAAGAAATAATTGTTGTAAACAAAACTAGAATTTAGCTAAAGATTGTTTGGATAACATTTACTAGTAATGATTGATTTTGATGATTGATTTGTCAGAGTTTATGATGATTGGTGATGCCCTTCTCTATGATTCTATGTCCTTTTATAATTAAAAAAATTTATTTCCCCAATTAATTATTCAGCCCAAAAGTTTTTCGTTCTTAGAGAAATAAATTTACATAACTCCCTAAACTTGATCTTCTTCTCCATGTTGTGTCTGAATAGTTGCTATCTCTAGAATATTCTTTATAGCCTTAATCATTAAGTGGTTCTTCATGAGTTGGGCTTTTTATTTAATTTGGGCTTTTGAAATTAATGGGCTTATCATACTCCTAGCCCAAAATTAAATATGGGCTTCAACAATGCCACTTGGGTCAAGCTCAAAGCTAATTCATATGTAAATAAAAGCCCATTTTTTATTATTTTATTTTAACCAAAACTCTTTTCTTCAATATTGCACTTCTCTTGTTTTTTTAATTCATGCCAAGGCCAAAAGTAAAATTTAGTGAACTTGATAAGTTTTACAATAAAATGTGGCTTTTATTTTTGAGAAATGTAAGTTTTGTTTATGCATGTGTGTTGGCCAAATTCTTGTTTAATTAAAAACTAATTTTTGGTTTTCCACTGATCACTTTTACTTCCAAGAAAATTGCAATTATCTAAAAGTTCTATTACTAGCGTCACCACTATTGTCATGAGTGAATAAGGTCCTAACACACCAGTTATAAGTTATGATCAACTTATCATGATCAATGACAACCTTTGTTGATTTCTAGAAACTTGTCACTACCAATAACAAGCAACGTCACCACTTATGAAAATTCCTAAATTCAAATTTAGATTTGGCACACTAATTGTCATGACGAATGATATTGTTTGTCATGAGTCATGACAAAGTTGCTTGGGACTTTTATTCTATTTGTTAAATGACTCTTTTTGAAGTTAATGCACCTCTTCTACTATAAGAGTGTAAAGACCTAAATTCTTTTTATTTTAAATGTGAATTATTAAGTTTGATTATTTTTTTAATTAATTAGTGTTAATTATTATAAGATTAGTAACATTTGTGTAATTTTAGTAAATGTTATTTTTAATTTATTGTTAAAGAGTGTACTATTCACATATAAAAATGCAAAGATGATGAAGCAAAAGGAAATATCACAATGCCGGTCTCACA
Source organism: Mallotus nudiflorus (assembly GCA_947683625.1). Classification (NCBI taxonomy): domain Eukaryota; kingdom Viridiplantae; phylum Streptophyta; class Magnoliopsida; order Malpighiales; family Euphorbiaceae; genus Mallotus; species Mallotus nudiflorus. The sequence goes on from CANTUR010000162.1 coordinate 2,738,960, forward strand.
CTCTAGTCATAGGCTAGACACGGAGGTTACCAAACCAATGTTATAGTCAAATATGTCACAGAGTTTCTGATGTGCTGGATCCTAATTTCTTGGGCAAGCACAGAGCATACATTCTGCTACTTAAACTATATATGAAATGAAAATAAAATACTTTAAAGAAAATTGTAAAAAGTAAAGAAAGTTATAAAGTAAATAAATTAAATGAACATAAACTTAAAATATTTATATAAAACTTACGAAGAAGAACTTTTCTCTTTATATTCCAAGTAAATGAAGGTTATAAAGTTCCAGTTCTATATTCAAAAAAGCAAATGAATGTTACAAAGTCTATTATGTTTTCTTTCTACAAAATAGCAGAGGAAGGAAAATATTTAAAACTACTATATCTTTTGTTAGAGATACAAATTTTAGAACTATATCGATACAAGAGAGGTTGTAAACGGTGGGGTTTAGCACATGCCCAAGATTTTAGCAACCGCGACATTGTTTGAAATCAAGGCTCTAGAGAACATATTAACCACTATCATAAAGACATAGCATGGAGATGGGGAGTTGCCACCCAAGGTAATAACTCAGACAAATTGAAAAGGTGGTACTCAATTCCCTAAAAGAAAGATAGCACCACAACCAGGAGATTTTGGATACGGAATACCAACTTCTTTCAGTCTCATGTTCATTTAGAATTACTTTATGAATTACTATATTATCCTCTATTTACATGTAATTTCATATAAACCCCTTATTCTAATAATTAACTCCAAGGCAAACCAGTCATGAAAATACAAGTAAATAATGCATTCAATCAAATACATAATCCCTAAGTTAGTCTAATATACATGAATTTTAATTAAATAAGCTAAATCTACACATTTTAATTAATGAGCCTAAAAGGCCTAATTCCTTTTAATTTTAAGTAAATGAACCTAAGTCTATTTATTTTAATTCTAAAAATGGGCCTAAAAATACAAATTATGAAGGTATTTAAATTAGTGGGACTAGTTCTATATGTTTTAATTCTAAAGTGACCATAAATCTACAAATTATGAAAAAATCTTAAATTAAATGGGTTAAGTCTAAATTAATTAAATTAAATAAAGAGAGCCTATATCTAATTAACTAGATGGGCCTAAGTTATGCCTAACCTAAAAATTTAATTAATTATGGGCCTAAAATGCATTTTAATTAATTAAACCTAAAAAACCTAACTTTAAATGGATTAAAATCTAATATGGGCTTAAGGCCCAAAACACATAAGAATACACTAACAAGCACAAAACACATAAAAACAAATAAACAACTCCAAAAACAAATAAAATAAAAAAGTCCAAAAACAAATAAAACATATTAAAACAATTAAATTAAAAATCAAATAAGTATTAAATTAATTCCTTCTAAACCCTAATTTTCATTAACATGCAACCTAAATTAATATACTTCCTTTATTAATTTTAATTAATTAACCAATTAAAACCCTAATTTTACTAACTAATTAACCAAAATAAACATGCAATCACATGCACATAATTCCATTATTCCTACTATAGGGGCTATTACAATAATCTATTGAAAATAATAATAAAAATAATTAATACAACCCCAAAAATAAATAAATAAAATAAAATAAAATAAAAACTCTAAAACTATATCTCTACAAGGTTTTATCCATGGCATCCCATAGACCTCTTATAGATTTGATTCTCCAAGTATGATCATCATGTGTTTTCCTCCATAATAACCATAAAAAGAATAAAAATATTGATTAGTGAATAAATTATAAAATAATAAAATAAATTAAAAATTAATAAAATAAATAAAAGAAATAAATAAAAGAGAACAAAGAGAAAGTGATGCTTATGGATGTTTCTTAATAAAGTGCTCCTCAGATTTGTAGAATCACCATTCTTGATAGGACTTCGAATATTGTTCTTCAAAAATCCTCCAAAAATCTTTAATCAAGCAATTAAGCAAAAGAAATTTTGTAGAGAATAAGATTTTTTCTCTCTTTTCTTCTTTCTTTTTTCTTCTTGTTTTTGCCTTCTTCTTTTTCCTCTCCTTTTTTCATTTTTCTATTTTTTTCCTTTGCCTTTTTCTTTTTGCCTTCCTCTCTTCTCTTTTTTTTTTCTTTTCAGAGCAAATGCCCTCTTTATATAGAGATACATCTTAAAACCCTAGTTATAAATTGATTCCTAAAAGACTTCTATTTCCTTAAAAACATTATCAAAATAATTTTAGGAGAATTTTAGACCAATTAGGACTCAATTTATCTACAAATTTCAAGATTTATCTAGAAAATTCAAGAATTTGCGGAAGGAGTCTAATTCCATTGGAATTATGTAATTCTGACTGGAATTATGTAATTCTTATCAGAATTTCATAATTTTGATTAGAATTTCATAATTCCAATTGGAATTAGCGTAATTTCGATTGGAATTAGGGTAATTCCGACCTCCTTTTCTTAACTTTTAATTACAGAAAAGTCCTTGAAAGAATTTAAGTTTTACAATTAGATCACTAAAAACCATTGCAATTTAGTTCACAAAAACATTAAATCCTTTCTTTGAAAAAATGCAATTAGACCCTTGAAGTTTCAAAGTTCAAATATTAAAGACCTATTCATGACATTTTCATCATTGGAGTCTTTTGTTGCATCCATAACTCATCATCCTGAAGCTAGGTGTCTATAGTTGCCCCCCATTGTCACTGTTTGCTTGACAAATTGCAGCAAAGTAAACTTGCTGCTAATTTCTTAATTGAAAGTCAGGATACTTACATGCGCTTTATGAAGCTTTTGCTTATGAACTTGCTATACTCATATGTATAGGATTGATTTTAAATGACATATCATAATCGGTCGTATAATATTGACTATACCCAGTCACATATTCTTAGGTGGAAGGAACTCATTGCACTCGGTCATACAATGTCGACTATACTCGGATGTATAGTCTAAATGGAAAAGGAACATCACACTTGGTCGTATGATGCTGATTATGCTCAAACATATAATCTGGTTTAAAAACACATTGTACTCGATTGAACAATACCGACTATGCTCGGTCGTATAGTCTATTTGAAAAAGAAACATCACACTCAGTCATATGATGCCGATTATACTCAATCGTATAATCTTAATTGAAGATACATTGCACTCAGTCGTACAATGCCGACTACACTTGGTCATGTAGTCTATTTTTGAAATGAAACATCACACTCAATTGTAATCTTGATTGAAGATACATTGCACTCAATCATACAATGCCAACTACACTCAGTCATATAGTCTATTTTTGAAAAAAAAATACTACACTTGGTCATATGATGCCGATTATACTCGGTCATATATTCTTAATTAAAAATACATTACACTCGATCGTACAATGCTGACTACACTCGGTCATATAGTCTATTTTTGAAAAGAAACATCACACTTGGTCGTATGATGCCAATTATACTTGATCGTATAATCTTGATTGAAAATGCATTGTACTTGGTCGTACAATGCTGACTACACTTGGTCATATAGTCTGTTTTGAAAAGGAATATCACACTCGGTCGTATAATGTCGATTATACTCAATCGTATAATCTTGTTTGAAGATACATTGCACTCGGTCGTACAATGCTGACTACACTCGGTCGTATAGTCTGTTTTGAAAAGGAACATCACACTTGGTCATATGATGCCAATTATACTCAGTCATATAATCTTGATGATACATTGCACTCAATTGTACAATGCTGACTACACTCGATCGTATAGTCTGTTTTGAAAAGAAACATCACACTCGGTTATAAGATGCTAATTATACTCGGTCGCATAATTTTGATTGAAAACACATTGTACTCGGTCATACAATGCTGACTGCACTCAGTCATATAGTCTTGATTGAAAATACATTATACTTGATCATACAATGCCGACTACACTCGTTCATATAGTCTTGATTGAAAATACATTTTACTCAGTTGTGCAATGCTGACTACACTCTGTAGTATAGTCTTGTTATGCTGCAATCCCTAATTGCTTGCAATTTGATTGTTTGAGTTAAATGCTTTGAATTCTTTATGCTGACTGACTTTGAATTTTATGGTGCTGACTAGTTAGAAATTCTTTGCTCACTGATTTTAATTTTGCTATGCCAACTATCTTTACAAGTTGGGTGCACTTCTTATTGATTTACAATTCTTGCAAAATTTTTGAAGTTAGTTTCAATCATGATGAATGTATGAAAGTACGATATAATGTTGAAAATTTTATGAGAAAATTCATCACTTTTCACAAGATAGCGTACACTCAACGAATCTCACTATTTTTAACTTTTATGACTATCATTTATTCACTATTTGCAATGGTCAGAGGCATCATTAACCATCTTATGTTGAGAGCATAACTTTTACCAAGTGAAGAGATTATTTCCACACCTAATTTTAGGGAGAATTTGCTAAACAAAACTCATGGAAATTGGCATAAAAAGATTGAATTCTGAGTATCAAAATAGTCTTTGAATTATTTTTTATGCTTTCCTTCCTTATCTGAGTATTCCCTACCTTTCTCATATTACTTAGCATGGATACCATTGGAAAGGTCCTTTGGATACTCATACTCGTATAGAGCATTGGAGTAAATAAAGCAATTTTTTAAGCATGGTCCTCTTTTAGTAATCCCCTGCCTTTCTTATATTACTCAGTATGGATACCACTAGAGGTTTCATATTGATACTCTTACTCATTTTTTAGCATTAGAGTAAATTATGCTTGCTCTTTTTTTTATTCTCCTTTTAGTATTCCCCCGCCTTTCTCATATTACTCAGTGTGGATACCCTCAAGGGATTTTATACTCATACTCATTTAAGAGTATTAGAGTAGATTATATACACATTTATTATTCAAAAGACTGAAATAATACTTTGAAATTCAAGCAATTTATGCTTCATGTCCACAGATTTTACTTTTGCATTTTCTTCCCCTCATTTAGGTGCAAAGCAAGCATTAGATTAATTAGAGTTTATAAACTCTCAACACAAAACTGTTAACTGCTCATCTAAATTCTACAAGGCTAATAAAATAAAGCCACTATGATCAAAAGTCATGAGATAGGCTTTTTACACATGATCTCATGAAGTGGATGAATTTACTTTCAATTTGTAAATTTTATGATTAAAATGGTTTTTTATTACAAAATCTAAGGAAATAGAGTTCTGTTACTTCCCTTTATTATCTTGATAAGTGTTTGCCATGCAAGACAATACTTCTGATGAATGATTAGCATTTACAACCTTTCCCATTCTTATTGATGTATCAGTTCCTTTTCCCTTCTTTATTCTCTTTTGTTTTTCCCTGTAAAAAATACCATAAGTTAGTATGGTCTATTTACAAGTGAACAAATTTTGTTAAAATGCAGTGTTATTCTTTTTTTGCATTCTTCCTTTTAGATTTGTCTCTGATCATAAGGTCATGATAATCCACCATTAAAGTTATGGCTTTGGGCTGTATTTGTATTTTTTCCATTCCATTAATGCCATGGTAGAGAACTTCATCCTTTTATTAACTTCTCTTGCAAAAAGGTTTAAGAGTTAGAGATCTTATTTCATGATCAAATAATTTTTTAGAGTGCATTCATTTCATGTTTTGAGTGCATTCTTCCCTTTTATAAGGTCGAAAAATGTGTTGCTGACATATTGGACCTTCTTATCACCGTATTCCATACCCTACACTCGTTTGACTATTGTGAAGAGATATTCCAAAGGATGCTCTAGATAAGACTATGGAGATGGATACTAAATCTGAGAAGCTTGAATGTCCTATCTAGGCTCTTGAGGTTGCCAAGATGATGCTTTTGCAAGTATCACTATTGGTGATATTCCCTTATTGGATGGGCACATGATTTACTAGGCTTCTGAGGTCTAAATTCCCGTTAAGCATCAGGATCACCTTGATAGTGTTACCCTTTTATCTTAAATGTGAACATTTTGAATACCTTTTTGCACTTTTATAACACTAACTATGAATATTAGTAGCAAAGTATCTGCATAATCTTGCCTAAGCTTAAAGACTTTATTATACAAAGTATTTTATAACAAATGTATGCAAGTGTATGCATGTTATGTATGACATGCATGATCCTAATGCGTCTGCTGCTTAGAATAGAGCTATATTATAGCTTGGAGTATGAGAATGAAGTGCCTCGTCAATAGCCTGTAGGCATGAGTATTGGATGCTTCACTGTTGGTACTTTTGATATTAAAGCTTCTGATACAGTTCATCAGACTAATGACTAAGCTAGTAAGTGGAGGCAATGGCTTTACACTGGAGCTCATTATTGGCAGATGCACTATTGAAATTTTCTTTTTTTTTTTGCTACTGCTTTTGCCATATGATAACCAATGTATTTGTATACTTGTTTCTGCCCCAACATCTTTTATACTAGCTCTTATACTTAAGTGCTCTATCTTTATTCTTTGAATGTGGACTCAATTTGCCTCCTGAGTTGTATTTTGCCCCTAGTTTTCCATTTTAGATTCATTCATGCTATTTTAGTAGTCTTTTTTCATTTTCATGTGCAAAAGACCTAGTTTGTTCACTACTATTATTGATCCTTTGACTTATTAACCTTATTAGTTGCAATCTCATGCGCTAAATATGTAGAGGAATGGGTAAACTAAATGAAGTGAGTTCTTGATGATGAAATCAACTAGACTTGCACTTCGAAGGACTCTTGAGTAGAATATGAGGTTTGATGTTGATACAATAATTGATGACAATTACAAGGTCTGGGTTGCAATGCAAGTTTCTAAGCCACCTAAATTCTCAAGGTATAAGAGGACACTAGGCTTATAAGGAAAATTACAAAGGGTGGCAAAAAAGAAAACATAACTGAAATAGTGATCTTATAGCTCTGATTTAGCTTTCATTATGTATTGACTTTTTATGCAGTATGATAAAGATGTTGAATATGTGATATTTGAAAAAAAAATTTCAAATCCAATTTTAATCATTCATTAGGGAAAAAATGAGAGCATTTATTACATCATATGATACAAGTCCTATTACTAGCCAGTCCTAAATTTTTTTCTCTCTAATTTTTTTACCTTACTATTTTTTTCCTTATTTTTTTATTTTTTCTTTTATCATTCTTTTTATTTTTTTTTTCAAATTTCCTATCCGCAAAAGCTACCTCATGTGACATAAGTATGTTTTTTGAATTTGCATTTATGCCCATGCTGAATGAATATAATTGAATTGAATTTATGTCAAACATGTAGATGCAATCAATATTATAATGCATAGTACCATTGAGATGTACATTACATAAATAAGCATGATCAAAACTTATATCATTGATCACTAAAAAAAAGCAAGTTCTAAAGAAACTAAAATTTTATTCAAAGAAGACAATAAGAAATTGTATTTCCTATTCTAGATGTTAAGGATGCTAAGTCTCATAGTGATTGTCCTTGAGGCGGCTGACATAATAATTATTCTTGCATCTTCTTGCTAAATGTCTCAATGACTTCATCCTTCTGTACCTCCACTGTGCATGTTTCTTCCTTGTCTGGTAGCTTCTCATCATCAAACTCATCACCCCATCCTATAGGCGCAATCAACTCGAAGGGTACGTCAAAAGAAGGTGGTTTAGTGTAAAACACCTTATAGTCGAACTTACCTAAAGGTTGACCTGATAAGTCTTATAATCTTTCCACATCTTTAAGGGCACTAAGAGATTTCTCATTGGTTTTAAGGTTTAGATCCTCAAAAGTGTTTAGCACTTCTTCCTTGTTTACTCCTGAGTTAATCATCATGGCTATTGGAGGTGGCATGTTTCAGTAATTTGGAAAAGGATTATTTCAGGTGTTCGGGTTTGGATTTGATTTTTTAGGGTATGTGATTTTTCTAAAATCTATGAGGTTTTGGATTTTATGTTTAAGGCAGATGTAGTTATATGTGAAGTGTTTATGGTTTTGATGGAATTTGTAGTGCTTGTTTGGGTTATAGCCTGGGGTGTTTAGGTTTGGTGGGTTTGGATTAGGTAAAGGTTGAAGTAAGCCCTTTCACATTAGGCACTCTAGGACTTTTGACAAAGGTTGGTTAAAATTGGAGAATCTCCTGGATTTTTGAATAGCATGCACTCTTATAACCCGACTACTATTTCCTTGCTACATGCCCCTAGTTGGGTAATTTCTCACTCCAATGTTCCTAGTGACCTTCTTTTTCTCGCTTTCAATCTCTTTAGCTTTTAACCCATTATTGTAAAGGTCTACAAGTGTCTTAGGATTCATCATCTATGACCTCTCAACCAAGTAAGGTGACACATTTTGGACTATCATCCTAACCTGATCCTTTTCAACTAGCATATTTTTCATTAACCCTACCTTATTCATAAATCTAGGCAGACAATTTGAAAATGATTCATTAGGCTTCTACTTGGATTTTGGCTCTTGAACTTGCTCAAGTAATTACCTTTTTTCCTTTTCAACCATATAACTCTCAACATCTTTGAATTTCATTTCCCTAACATTGTCATTGATAGCAGGTGGATTGGCTACAGCAGGAGGTGTAGCAGTAGGTGATGGCATTAATCCTGCTAAGGCCTGTCTCAACTCATCTTGTATCATCTCTCTCATGTCATCCATTAATGCTCCTTTGACATCCTCTAGGGTCCAGTTTCCTTCTTCTTGTTGTTCCATTTCTTTGGTATGTTTTGGTTGTGTAGCTTCTAGGTAGAGTGGATTGATGTGACTTCTTTCCAATCTGTTAAGGATCTCTTTCGCAATTAATTATGGACTCAAATCAGTTGTCACTAATTTGCCACCCTTTTGACTCTAAACACAAAAAGACCTGGATGAATCTATGATGGCTGAAAGAAAAATGATAGTATGATGCATGAGATGCATGTTTGTATGTATTCATGATGCATGTGCTATGCGAGTAGCAAGTCAAATTAGGTGTACATACATCCTTCCAACCTTATTCCTCCCACACACGTATTCAATGGCGAGTCTCTTTTCCTAGGATTTTTGTCTTGGTCTAAATATCAATAGGGGATATTAGGGACCGATGCGCATGCCAAATCTCTCTTAAAGTAGTAAAACATAGAAACAGTATTTCTAGGTATAAAAGCATAGCCCAATCTTTATTAGTCTTAAAGGTCTTCTAAAGTATGGGCTTGGGCCTTTATAGATAGAAATACCTCATGGCAACATTCACAAGCAATTTGGGTAGATCCTAAGGGAAATTACTAAGCCATTATATGTGGTTTGGGTCTGGTAAAAAGGTTAAGGTTCCCTTAGCAAGATGCCCTCCTTTAAGACTTGAGTTACAGGCCAAGGTCAAAGGGACCCAACATCCTTTACAAACTCAAGAAAAGACTGCCTCCCTTAAGGACTTGGGTTATAGGCTCTGGTTAGAAGAGCCCAGCAATATCTCTTGAACTGAGTTAAGGCTAAGAGTGATGGTTAACCAATTTACAATCCCATAAGCTAGTAGAATCATGGAACCATAAACTAATGTCATCGGTTAATAGGGACATGTAGAATGAATGCAAGAATAAAATAATAATTAATAAAATAATTCTAAAGAACACCAGTAGAATCAGTATCTCTTATCCTTAGTGGAGTCACCACTGTAGACGGCGAGGTTTAGCGTGCACCCAAGATTTTAGCAATCATGACACTATTTGAGCTCAAGGCTCTAGAGAACATACTAACCACTATCACAAAGACATGGTGTGGAGATGAGGAGTCATCACCCAGGGTAATAACTCGGACAAATTGAAAAGGTGGTACTCGATTCCCTAAAAGAAAGCTAGCACCACAACTAGGAGATTTTGGATACATAATGCCAACTTCTTTCAGTCTCGTGTTCATTTAGAATTACTTTATGAATTACTATATTATCCTCTATTTACATGCAATTTCATATAAACCCTTATTCTAGCAATTAACTCCAAGGCAAACTAGTCATTAAAATATAAATAATAATGCATTCAATCAAACACATAATACCTAAGTTAGTCTAATATACATGGATTTTCATTAAATGAGCTAAATCTACATGTTTTAATTAATTAGCCTAAAAGGCCTAATTCCTTTTAATTTTAATTAAATGAACCTAAGTATATTTATTTTAATTCTAAAAATGGGCCTAAATCTACAAATTATGAAAAAGTCTTAAATTAAATGGGCTAAGTCTAAATTAATTAAATTAAATTAAGTTGGCCTATGTCTAATTAACTAGATGGGTCTACGTTATGTCTAACCTAAAAATTTAATTAATTATGGGCCTAAAATGCATTTTAATTAATTAAACCTAAAAAAACCTAACTTTAACTGGATTAAAATCTAATATGGGCTTAAGGCCCAAAACACATAAGAATAAACTAACAAGCACAAAACACTTAAAAACAAATAAACAACTCCAAAAACAAATAAAATAAACAAGCCCAAAAATAAATAAACATATTAAAACAATTAAATTAAAGATCAAACAACTAATTAAATTAATTCCTTCTAAATCTTAATTTTCATTAACATGCAACCTAAATTAATCTACTTCCTCTATTAATTTTAATTAATTACCCAATTAAAACCCTAATTTTACTAACTAATTAACCAAAATAAACATGCAATCACACACACATAATTCCATAATTCCCACTATTGGGGCTATTACAATAATCTATTGAAAATAATAATAAAAATAATTAATACAACCTAAAAATAAATAAATAAAATAAAGCAATAAAATAAAAAAATAAAAAAACCCTAGAAACCATATCTCTCCAAGGTTGTATCCATGGCATCCAATGGACCTCTTATGGATTTGATTCTCCAAGTATGATCATCATATGTTTTCCTCCATAATCACCATAAAAAGAATAAAAATATTGATTAGTGAATAAATTATAAAATAATAAAACAAAATTAAAAATTAATGAAATAAAAAAATAAATAAATGAAATAAATAAAAGAGAACAAAGAGAAAGTGATGCTTATGGATGTTTCTTAATGAAGTGCTCCTCAAATTTGTAGAATCACTATTCTTGATAGAACTTTGAATATCGTTCTTCAAAAATCCTCCAAAAATCTTTAATCAAGCAATTAAGCAAAAGAAATTTTGTAGAGAATTAGATTTTTTCTCTCTTTTCTTCTCGTTTTTGCCTTCTTCTTTTTCCTCTCCTTCTCTTCGTTTTTCTATTTTTTTCCTTTACCTTTTTATTTATTTTTTTTGGCCTTCCTCTCTTCTCTTTTTTTCTTTTTTCTCTTTAGAGCAAAAGCCCTCCTTATATAGAGATACATATTAAAAGACTTCTATTTCCTTAAAAATATTATCAAAATAATTTTAGGAGAATTTTGTACCAATTAGGATTTAATTTATCTAGAAATTTTGAGATTTATCTAGAAAATTCAAGAATTTATGGAAGGAGTCTAATTCTAACAGAAATTATGTAATTCCGATAAAAAATTCATAATTCTGATTGGAATTAGGGTAATTTCAATCAAAATTACGTAATTCCGATCGGAATTAGTATAATTCGGATCACTTTTTTTTACTTTTAATTACAAAATGATCCTTAAAAGAATTTATGCTTTACAATTAGATCCTTAAAAAGCATTGCAATTTAGTCCAAAAAAACATTAAATCCTTTCTTTGAAAAAAAAAAGCAATTAGACCCTTGAAGTTTCAAAGTTCAAATATTGAAGACTTATTCATGAAATTTTCATCATTGGAGTCTTTTGTCACATCCATAACTCATCATCTCAAAATTGGGTGTCTACAAAGGTTTTTTCTAAAAAAATTTTCTCTCCTAAAAACTTGTGAGTTTGTAAGAAGGCGAGAGGCTCCTCTTATAGAGGAATGGAGAGGAGCAAGCCCGAGAATCAAGGAAAAAATGGGCCACATATAGCATGAAGTGGAGCATATGGAATCCTGTCAACAATCAAGTGCTTTTATCTATATTTGTCTTGTCTTTTATTGTGAGGGCTCCCTACTATGTCCTAATAGTGAAAAGCAGGACCCTACCTTTGTGGAAAAATGGAAGAGAGTGGGACTGAGACAGTAGGTGGAGGTGAATATTTGATGTAAAAGTCAAATTTTCCTAATGGTTGTCCAAGTAGATCCCACTTTGAATGATTGGGATGATGACTTATAAGAAAGAAATAATTAAAATACTTTTTTTTTTACAAATGGCTTTATTTTTGCATGGGCCATCCTAAAAGGATTTTCAACCCATTTAGCCATAAACAAAATATTTACAATTTAGGCTTTATAAGCTTGTGGGCTTTATAGGATAAAGAATCCCAAAACAATCATCTTTGTTGTCATTACCCAAATCAACAAAGGGCTCTAAATCCTGAGAGGCCTGGGACTGTGAAAGAGAAGGGTCTTTAGACTGGATAAGTTGTTGCATAATCTTGAAATACTCTTCTTTCATTTTAATAGCAACAAGAAGTGCATTGGCATGTGATTTTTAGACCAAAAAGGTAGACTAGGCCTGAGTTTGGGCACAAGAGAACCTAAGAAATCCATGTTGTTTTAGCCAATCAGTTACAGCTTGCTTAGAAATTTTTTGAGGAACTTTATAAGAGGTCGACCATTTTACTTTAAATTTCCTTTGGAGGATAGTGATATCTTTATGAACATAAAAATTAAGATACCACTAAGTAACCTAACGAACAAAGAATTTGGAACAATATAGGCAAAGAGAGGAAAATTTCTTTTTAGGGGGAAATGGTTTATAATGAGGTGGAGAAAAGATTATACCCTTGGCAAATATTAGGAGGAAGGATATCTGGGATAGGACCATAGTTATGCCACCAACGAGTGAACCATGCTGGAAATGTGGATAGATCAACATGAGCCCCCATTTCTTTTCCCTCTTCTTCTTCTTTTTCTTCCCTTCCTCTTCTCTTCCTCATATAGTACCACCTCCACCATTGACACTACCACCATCACTGCACCACCTCCTCCTCGTCACACTGCCACCATCACCACTAGCCACCAGCTCCTCTTTTTCAAGCCATTCTCTCTTTGTCTCCCTTTCTTTTTCTTCTCGACATCATGAGGTTCAAGGGTTTACTAGTGCTGCCTCCGGCCACCCTTTTGCTTGCCATCAGTCTCATTTGAATCTTAATCCTCTAGGCTTCAAAAGCCCTCCATCAATTTTAATTTCAATTTCCAACTCTGGTAAGCCCCCCAATTTTAAGAAATTCTATTCTAGTTTTTTTATTTTAATTTATGAAATTGAGCTTTTTTTTGTTGATTCATGTCCAATTGAGTTTAGATTAGTTAAATTGAGGTTGAGAGCTTTCATTTGATGTATAGTTTGCAAATTTTTGAGAAAGTTGAATTTCGAGTCACTATTCCGGATCTCGGGTACTGTTCCGGACCTAGAATGTGGACATATTTTTATTAAATTCTATATATTATGTGGAGTAATCTTTGTGAAGGAATTTTTATGAGATTAGTTTTATAATTTAAGAATGAATTTTTAAAGTTTATGTATAAATATGTATTTTTGAAAAAATTGTTAGAAATTAGTAATTATTTAAGTTTAATTAAATTTAATAGTATTTATTCTGTTTCAGATAGATTTATGAATAATAAAGTATAAAAATAATTTTTATAATTAAATTCTAAATTTTAGTTCATTACTAGTAATTTTTGGAAAATAAGCAAATAATAAATTTATTTATTGTTTTTAAGCTTTCAATGAGTCATTTATTATTTTTATGATTTATTTGAGTAATTTAAATAACTATTTATAATTTATGCTAATTTAATTATAAAATGGAATTTTATTCCATTAACGGATTTTATTTACAAAATATTATTTATAAACTAGAATTTTATTATTTATTTAAAAAAATGATTTCTTTAATATTTATATGAATTATTAGTGATTTGAGTTAAATTATATTATTTTTATATGTATTGTGAATTTTGGATCTCGGTTGGGCATAAAGTGCAATGTGAGGGCCAACTCGAGTTGTTGAGTAGTGAGACTGTTAGAGTGTTGTTTCCGTGCAGGAACGACTCTACTTTAGTAGAGAGATGTCCATTTTATAGAGGAGACTCTGTCAAATTTTTGGTAGATTTCTCGTAAAATGTGACATTGGTATTACTAAATTCCAAGTCTATGTAGCATTTCATTTTAGAACGAGTCAATCTCATCATCTGATGTTTTTAATAATTTTGAGAATTTTATGAATTTATTTATATAAGCATATTTTAAATAAATATTATTTATTTTAGAGAACTCTAGGATCAAAGCTATAGCATGTGGGTAGCAGAGGACACGTTGCCCAGCATGCTTAACTTGTGAGTTGAGTTTATGGAATATTTGTTGTGGAATTTTAAATTATATTTTCTTATGATTAAAATGATAATATATTGATTATAAGAATTTATTTATGAATTCATTTGTATTGCCACATTCATGATTGATATTGTCATATGCATGATTTCTCTATTTATAATTATGATTTGTAATCGAGAGTATGTTTTATGGAATTTATTTTATCTCGCTTTAATTATGTATTTATTTAGTTATAATTCAAATGATTTGGAGAAAATGGTAGAATGTGCTACCTGGTGGGTATCACTAGGACCACATGCACACGAGGTTTGATCATGCATTGTGCGTGTGAATGACCTCGGTGGAGACTTGTGCTCTCAAGCAATGTTATGATTGAGCTCGGTGGAGACTTGTGCTCTTAGGCTGGAAATAGGATGTAACACGATTAAGCTTGCTCTTGGGACATTAATATTGGGTTAAATGATGAGACTACGACTGTAACTCGGTTAAGCTTGCTCTCAGGACAGCAAGTAGTCAGTCTAATTCCCCTTAACTTATTTTTTTAGGACCTTACAATCAGTCTAGCAGCAGTCACCATCTGCACCAAGTATCTTCTTCACCTTTTGCTTTATGTATATGTAATTGATTCTTGTATTGTATAATCATACTGTAGATACTGCAATAGTTGAGTATGAATTTGTATCATTTGTATTGTGAATTATTTTAAAAATGTGATACTAATGTATTTGGAATATTGTCTTATGCCTTTGATATATATGGATTTATTTTGATATTATTGTTTCATTAATTATTTTTAATTTGTGAAAAAAATTTTAAGGCTTACTATGGATTTTGGAAGTAGTTTTGAATCTCCCATTCCCTTGTACCAGTCATGTATTGTTAGGTTTGAGTCGTGACAAATAGCATAAATAGTACTCATTATTAAGCTGGAAGAAGTGAAGGAAGATGAGCAAAAACATTAAGAGCTATCTTTAAGCATTTATTTTTATGTTTAATCTTCAACCACCTAAGTTCTTGATCTTTACTCTTTGTAATCTTTTCTATCTCAAAAGTGTTCTTGAGTGTGGGTTGGTAAGTGTTTAATACCATTATTCAATAACTCAATAATGAGATTGTGTGAGTCTGGTTTAGAATTTAAACACTTGTAAACTCAGAGAATTTTTCTTAGCATTTGGGTTTGAGTTTGAGCATTGGGAAAGCACTTGGGTAGCTTAGGTTTATACTTATAAAGGTTTGATATACACCTTAAAGTAGATTGATAGTGGATTAAAACTCTCAATAAGTGGTTGAGGAGAGGATGTAAGCTCTGAGGGTCTAACCTTTATAAATTCCTTGTGTTTTTATTGCTTTTCTTTGTCATTCTATTATGCTCTAACTCTTTATTAGCTTGCTCTATGATAAATATTCAAAATTCCATATCTAGCTCAAAAAGTAAATCCACCCTCCTCACTCTTCCCTTTTCTCTCCTCTTTGTACTTATGGAATTATAATTTTCTATAAGAGTGGCCATCATCTTATTTAAGGCTTCCATATTCCCTATAAGAGTGGCCATCATCTTATTTAAGGCTTCTATATTCCAATCAAGATTTTTCATAACGCTAGTTCATTTTTTTTATGCATATTTTGAGTGGAATTAAGCCTCTTAACTAGCTTTGAAATGCATTTTAGTAAAAATTGCCAAAATAATAATATGAAAAGTCAACATCATTTTTGGTTTAATAAACTAAAAATCTTCTAGTTTAGATGTAATTATGGCCCTTAAGACCAAAATAAAATATATTTTTTGGTTTTAAAATTCAACTCTTGCTTTTTTCTTTGGCATTTTTTACTAAAAAATTTATCTCTACTTTGATCTTTTTAGTGAATTTTCATGGTGTCAAATTTCCTTCGTGCCAAGCTTAGCTCTTATTTAGGAATCAACTTCATGGCCCGTAATGTTTGCTAATTGTGAAAAATCTAAAACATTTTAGCACAATTTTGATGAATTCAATTAATTCCTTGGCCATTTTCACATGTTTTACCTCTACTCTTTATTTTTTATTCCCATTTCATTTGAGCATTATTTCCTTCTATCAATCTTTGTAGATCACAAATGATGGCCAAATTTAAATTATTACAACTCTTTAGCATAATTTCATGCTTTTAGTTTAAAAGTTAGCATAATTGCTAATTTCTTTAGGCCTTAAGGCTTTTTTTGTTCTTGTAGGCCCTTTAAAATGCATTTTCACCATACTTAATACTTGCACATTATTTTATTAAAATTATTCTTCTTCATTTTCAAATTTGCATCCTCAATAGGTTTGGACAAGGTAAAATGGGCTTCTCTTGGCCAAAAATTAATTAAAACTTTTAGGTAAATCATAGAGTTTTACTATAAATTTTCATCATAATTTGGTCATTTTGCTCTGGTGAAATGGACTCAATCACATTAAATCTCTACTCTTATGGAATTTATTTATTTTATTCGATTTTATTAAACCAAATAAAGTTTTTCTTGAGATGGTCACATTTATTCCTCTTTACAAACTAATTGCCTTGGGGAAAATGATGCTTTGCTTATTTTTTTTGCAGATTATGCATGTTTCAACATTTATGGCTTGGTGAAACTTGGTACAACACTCCATTATAGCATAGACAAACCAAGTTAGCATGTGGCTTACAAAACCATAACCACTCAAATCAAAATAATTCTATCCATGCATATGCCTATCTTTATAAGGAAAATTTATTTATTTTAGCAATAAATTGCCAAAATACTATCTATACATATGAAAAATTCTATTTTCAAGGAAGCTTTTATTTCATGGCCAAATTAATTATTCATTTAGCCTATTTGTCTTGTTATTCTCTTGCCTAAGAATTATGTAGTTTGTATGCTATATATTTTCTTTTTCATTATTGCACACCTTAGGGAGTTCAATTTACATTGACTTATAATAGCATGTTGCACCTTTTTTTAAACATTAGTCTAGTTCTTTCTTTTTAGTAAAGATGATTCCATTGTCATTTGGTGTCCCAGGCCTGTTATCTACTCCTCTAGCCTTAGACACCAAAAACATTACTCTCATAGCATAACAATATAAATCATTCTCTTTAACTTTTACTTGGCCATTAAATTAAATTCTCATAATGGATGCTTCTTGTTTGAACAGTTAATAGCCTTAAGTTCTGCTCCTTATACTAATCGACCAGTTCTTTCTAGGGATGACATATATGAGCTTGAGGTATATTATAAAGCTTATTTCCTTTAAATATTCAACCAAATATCTCATATCTTATCTCCATATGACATGAAGCTCAAAATCATCAAGGTTATAAACATAGATCCTTGCCCATATTTTCTTGATATCAAGTGATTCTTCCATTATTTTCATTTTCATCTTTGATTTAAATTTCAGGTCTTTCTCCTACAAAAGCAAGGATAGTAGCCCTCTCATCCTCACTCACTAAGCTACTACTGTTTTATCCAAAGAAGGACCTCCACTCCCTTTTCTTGGTACTTCTTCCTAAGACTTCCTCTTCAATAAAGAATGCAAGCCATCCCCATCTTTCCTTAAGTCTTGAGTTAAGTTATTTGAAAAATTAAACTAGTGGATTGATAGGTTATCTTCTACCTTAGAATTTGTTTAGGCTAAACTTGGGCTTACTCAATTCTTAAACATGATTAAGTAACCAATCCATTATCAACCTCAACTGATCACCGTTGCTCTTAGGTTTTGGTTTCCTTCCAATAATTTCTTTATTTTTCCTTTTGGCCACATGTCTATCACTCTTATATATATGTTTATTTTTACTATACTCCCTATGCTTAGAGATATATGGTTTGTTTGATAGATCAACTTGAGTATATAGAAATTAATATCTCTTCTAGGACTTTTAAAAGCTACCCAAAAATCAAAAACCATTATATGTCTATTTCTAGTCCCCCTACCCTTAAAGAGAATGTAGATTTCCTTTAGGTTATGCTATGCAAGTATTTCTTTTGTCCTATTTTAGGGAGACCCAACATTGAGTACCTTCCTTTTGTTAAATCTTTAGCCAATGGGGAACAGTATGCTTTGGGTTGTATTTTCCTTGGTTGTTTGTATTTAAACATTAAGAAATGTTTAGCTAAGGATCCTTTTCATTATATGAATAAAGGCTTGTGGTTCCTATAGTTGTGGCTTCTAACTTACTTCCCAAAGTTAAAGGATGAATATATTGACATTAGATTTATTCAATCTCTAAAGTTTTGACTTTAATAAATAATTTGATTAATCTAATATGTTTATTGAGTGTGTTTTAGGTTTAACTAAATTTATAGAATCAATGTAAAGTGATTCAACTCCTTAGCCTATCAAATATCAAATATAAAATGTCATTAAGTTAAAGATTAATTCGTATCAATTAAGGCATTAAAAATGCTCAAAATAAGGCTATATGGGATCCCTCATGAGCAAGGCTCATAATCGGGAGCCTAACTCATGATTAGGAGCCTTGCTCATAAGCTAAAAGCCTCAAAAAGCCATAAATTGAAAAGGAGGATAGAAACCCTCACGGTCTACCCTCATGATCATGAGGAGCCTCATCCAAATCGTGACCACCTTATGACACCTTCTCCAGATCATGAGCATTTGTCCTTTCAAGTAAGCAAAAGAGATAGAACTCCTCACGGTCAACCCTCACCACCGTTAGTAACTTATGACTCAGGTTCTCTGCAAGATACAATGGTCACCTACCATCCAATGGCTATATTTTTCAACCATCATGACCTAGAACATGCCCTCATGATTGTGAGGAGCTATTTCTCTATAAAAAAGCTTATTTGCACTAAAAGAGACATGGAGATGGTTAGGGATGAAGTAAATGCCCCCAATAACCATATTTAAGTTATTAAACTATAAAAACAACTCCTAAAGCTTAATTGAAGAGTTAGATAGTTGGTTATTGAACTTAACTCTCTTAGCATTCATTAAGCTCTCAAATTTTCATCTACCATATTAATTTCTTAATGACTCTTTTGAGAGTTGGTTAGGACTTCTACTTCATCTAATTCTTGAAATAGATTAAAAAGGAAGTGGGGCTTGTTTCTAAAGGAATTAGTTTAAGAGTTTCTCTATTAAAACACTTGGGATTATGGTTAGAGCTTAGCCTAGTCCAACGATAATTGTTGTGTGGTTTATAGTTGATCCTTAAAACTCTTGTAATCTCAATCTTGGTGAATAAGATTGGTGCGGGGATTGAAAATTCTAACTTAAGGATAAGTTAGGTGAAGATGTAGATTCATTTATGAAAAGAACTCCTTAAACACTTATGTTTAATTCTCTACTCTTTTAATATTTTCTTAATCCTTGCTTATTTATTTTAATTTTTGTTTAAATTTTAGAATGCCCTATTTGAGCCCCCCTCTTAGGTAATTATAGAATCCCTTTCACTTTTACTTTCTTTTCTTACTTCCACAGGTAGTACACTCATACACACTTATGTTCTTAGGCTCCTAATGAGTTATTTTCTTTATTTTCATCATTGACCCAAAGAGATAAGATAAAGGTATATTTATACTAGAATATTTTGGATTACCCAAAATGGCTTAAGCACTTCATTTAGTTGAGGGTTATGATTAACAGATAAATTTTTTGTAGGGTCACCACTCTAAACCCTTTGTGATGGTTAGGTGATATGCCTTTAGATTAGAGGGTGATTTATCTTATACCCTTTTGTTCTTTGAGATTTACTTGCCATTACTGTTTAGTCCTTAATTGGGTCTAAAGCCTTCCATCCCTCCCCTTTTCCTGGACTCTGATATGGTACCCCTTTATGGTATTAATCCTCCTTCATGCTCCAAAAAAGTCATTACAAAGATTCATAATGGATTAAGGTACTTACATTTCTATGTTACCATTATGAGCTTTAAGGATTCTATTAACTATGACTAATGGTGGCAATTAAGATATGAGGAACTACTTTTGTCTTTTCCTAATGCTTTTATAAATAACAACTCTAACTCTTATTTTTATATTTTATTTCAACATTTACCATAATAATTCTTTTTATTTCTTTTGTAGAGATGATTTCCCCAAAGAAGAAGGACTTAGTTGCTACCTTCAAGGATAAAGGGAAACAAGTAGTAATTAGTTATAAGAAAAGAAAAGCATATATCCCTCCTCCTCCACCTCCAAGCCATAAATCTCTTTGCCTCAATTACTTATAGAGCTCTTCAAGAGAAAAATCAAAGAAATGATGTAAATTGAAGAGATAAAAGATGAAGATGAAGAAAAATATGAAGAATTGCATTTTGGCTCTAGTAACTCCTTTGTCCTTTCCTTTCCTTTTTATTTACTTTACTATATTTTATGATTTTATAATCTCATTTGCCTTGGTGAAATAGTTGACACTCGAGAATCTCGTATCATGCCTTGAGACACACCTTCACTTACTGGCTTTGCATTTACTAAGGTGGACACTTCATTTCATTTGCAAAAGATTGCCTTAAGTAAGAAGGTTGGTATTTCTCTCTTTACTTTAGCCTATAACTGAGTCCTTTCTTTAGTTACTCAGGTTTAATTTATTTAACTTGCACTCCTTCAGCTTATGAATTTATTATTGATTATCATGCTAAGCTTTTCTAATTTAATCAATTTATGCAGGGTCCTAATACTTGGTGTCCAATTCTTGATAAAGATTTATCCTTGGATTTAAGCTTTATGGACACATCTCCTGCTGAATGTGGAAATAACTCCATTTCAATTCTAAGTGAAGAATAAGTCAAAAATGCTAATGAGTCGTTAAAATCTATATTGAATTTGCAGATAGGATCATTGAAAGAGACTTAAAGGTCTATTTTACTAGTGGATCTTGGCATCCTGGAGTATAGTACCAAGTCCACAACCATCTCTACTTTGAGAGAACAAATCATTTGGGCTTTATAACATTTTGGATGAGGATAGTGCTAGTTAATTTGATACTTTTAAGCATTTAGGTACCTTCCATTAAGAGAAAACACACTTCTTAGCAAAACAATCAAAGATATAAGAGATGAAAGATGGGAAAATTAAAGCCAAAGAATTCTTTAATTAGGTAGTAGTAGAGATAGAAGACCTAGAAGTGAAGCTCCTTGTTTCAAAGGCTGAGAAAGGAAATTTGCTTCAGAAGAACAAGGACATGGCATCAGAGTGCCAAAAATTTATCTCTAGGGTCAAGGTTATGGCAAAGTCATTTGTTTCATTTGTCCACATAACTAAGGTCGTTATCACTAGGAAGAAATGTTCAGATATATGGGACACCTTTAGGGGTTTTGACTTTGATGTTATATGATCTATATTATGACTTTCTTTGTGATTTTATGTTTATTGTAACTTTAGAATTTTTTTTTTATGATTATATGACTTGATATTTTGATCTTATTGACTTTTGTGTTTAGCCATTATTGTGACAGCTTAAATTGAATGATTTATTTCAGATTGATTTTTTTTTTTTTGCTTTATTACAAATTATCGCATGACAATTCACATAATTGTGCACCACATCCATGCATAAAATACCAAAAGGTCCATTTTTCAATAGAAATGCTGTAAAATTTTGTAAAAATCACTATTTATAGCTCAGCTGACAACAAGCTTATTACCAACATTATAATAAACAACTCAAAATAAATAAAATTCTTTTATTATTATTTATTCAAAAAAGTGACTTTTTATGCCATCTTATATTCAAAGGATAAACACATACTACCACCAATTATGATTGGTGATAACTATCTAGTCAAAGGCCAATTTCATAATTTTAAGCCCTTTACCTCATTTCCCACATAGCGGGAAAAAACTTTTTAAGGTACTTGCCATTAATGAACCTTGATGTGTGATTTTGCAAGCATACGAAGCCGTTAAAGTTATAAAAATATTAATCCTAGAGAGATTGCAAATCAAATATTGTAATACTAATTGTGCTTATTTGTTTAAATAATGAAAATTGGTGTTTTGAATTTAACTAAAATTAAACTAAGAAATCTGAATTAAATTAACAATCAATTTAAAAATCTAGGGTTCATATTACCAATTTAGCCATTTCTTAATATCAATTAGCACCCCAGCCATACCTAATCTTAATCCAATTTGAAGGTATCTAAGGAATCCTAAGTTTTCCTCTTAGATAAACCCATAATTAACCTAGTAGATTAGCACCTTAGATTTATAGCTTTCACTTACTAAATGTTCTTTAATCCAGTTTTAAGCTCCAACTTTTTAATCAATATTAGTTGCTTTAATGTCTCTTAACTAAAAAAGCATTTAATAGGTTATTGTTTATATCCAATGGATCCTATCTCTTAATCAAGTTTCATTGTGTATATTAAATCAAAGTTTGATCAATCCTATGAAGATATTAAATTCAACAACAACCAAAGGATTCAGATTAATGGTTTAGGATTAATTGCAATATTCACATGGTTAAATTGTAATAAGAACCTTAACAAAGAACTTAGCTGCTCATGTTAATAACAAGAGATAAGGAAGAAGAATAGAAGAACTTAAACATCATCATTAATCCAAAATAGAAATGAACAATAACAAATATTAAAAAAAAAAACCCTTGGCAATATAAGGTTTATGTGAGCATAATAAACATAAAAAATAAAAAACATAAAAAATAATAATAAGAATAATAAGAATAATTTTTTTTTTTTTATTATTATTATTATTATTATTATTATTAACCAAAAAAATTTTGGTTATTACACACGTCTCGTGCTCACCCCTACTATTACTATTATTATTATTGTTATTTTTATTCTTCTTCTTCTTCTTCTTCTTCAATTAACAAGTAAAAATATGAAATGTCTATTATATTATAACTTAAAATATAAAAATAAAAAATTCACATTACATAGTTTCAAATAATTCACAAATAGGAATGTGGAATGTCCATTCCAATAAACTTTAAACTTAAAAATATGAGAAATAAGAGTATTATTATTATTATTATTATTATTATTATTATTATTATTATTATTATTATTATCATCATCATCATCATCATCATCATCATCATCAACAACAACACGTAAAAATGTGGAATACCCAATATTTTTCACTTTAAACTAAAAATATGCAAATAAGAATATCAACATTATATAATTTCCAATTTTATAATTTTTAATTAAAATATGTTGTTATTATCATATTTAATAACTTATTAATTAGTTTTTTAGTTATAAGTAATCTAATCTTATTGATTTTATTTAAAATTAATGAGCTAAATAATATTAATATATTTAATAATTTATTAATTACTATTGTTATTAAGTAATATAATTTTATTTATATTATTTAAAATTAATGAACTTAATAATATTATTATAATTATTATTTTTATTAATTAAATTGTATTACTATTATTATTACTAGTGTGTGTGTCTGTGTCTATATATATACACATTTTTACCCACAACTATGTTGTTTTGACTTGTGGATAATATATTTAATTTTAATTTATTTGTGGATAATAAATACAATTTTAATTTATAATATAAATTTATCTATTATATAAATATCTGAATTCTCATTTTGAACTGTCTCATACCAATCCGTTTCGTTCAAATGAAACCGAACCTCTGTATTGAACCTCCTAAAAAATGGGATGGTACCGGTATGGAGATTTTTAAATTGGGTACTTTTACAAGAGATTTTTTTTTAATTCTCAAAATATGGTATGGTTTCAGAGATTTTAAATCCCCAAATTTCCCCGACCCATACTCACTCTTACACACAATCATTTATTAGAAGTTAGTAATTTTGGTTGGTGTACCTCACACACCTAGCATGCTAAATAATCCACAGAAAAAGGGCTAAAGGTGAACACCATCACATCCAATCTTTCTTTAGAACCATTTCATGCATTATAACCACGTTAAGATTTCTCATGTTAATTCATCATCATAACCTCACTTATAAAAATATTCAATCAGTTGCCTTCAGTTTGTAACTTTAGAAAATTGAAAAGTAGTTATTTTGGGTAGTTAGATTTCATTCTTAACTATTGTTATATATAAATTTGTTAATTAGGGAATAAAGATACACAAGAAAGATCAAAATTCCTATTATTCCAAACAAAATTTCTTTCACCATTTAGTAAGTGTAAGAAATTATTAAGGCTTGTCATATCAACTAAAACAATTTGCATATTCTCCTATAGTAAAACTCAAGAAGGAGTGGGAAAATTTCACTCATAGGAAAGCGACTATTAATCGTGTTTTAAGTCTACTTCTTCTTGTGTTATTTTTCTTCTTTATTTTTTAACCATCTAAAAGCAAAAAAAAAAAAAATTTATCCTACAATGAAGAATAACAAAGTTTCATTGATGAATCAAGACTTTGTCAGTCTTGATCATTTTGATAGAGCAAATTTTCTACGATGAAAAGATAAATTGAAATTCTTACTTACTGCATTAAAAGTATTTAATGTTTTGATACCAATCTTCCCCCTATTCCTCCACTAACTAATAATGATACTAAAACATGATAGCCTTAAGAATGAAAAGAAAGGAAGATGAAATTATGTGTAGAGGCCACATTCTTAATGCCTTGTCTGATAGATTATATGATCTCTACACAAATGAAAAATCTGCTTCGACAATTTGGAATGCATTGAATTTCAAGAACAAAGCCAAGGAGGCAAGTGCACCAAAGTTTCTCATCTCCAAGTATTTTGAGTACCAATTTAATGATTATATGTCTATTTTGTCATAAGTACATGAATTACAAGCCCTAGCAAATCAATTGAAGGCTATGAAGATTGTAATTCCTAAACCTTTTTAAGTTGGTGAAATTATTACTAAATTGTTTTCATCTTGGAAAAGTTGTATGAAAAGAACTTCTTCATGATACGAAGGAATATTCCTTTGAAGAATTTTCAAAAACATCTTCGAATCAAGGAGGAATCAAAGTTGAGAGATAAGAATGAAAATTCTTATGACAATAATAACAAAGCAAATGTAGTGAATAAGCCTTCAAATACACCAAATAAAGGCAAACAAAATCAATAAAATTTTCTTGGTCCTAAAAAGGAATAAGGAAAGTTCAAGAAGTCCAATTAAGGGGGTTGTTTTATTTGTGGAAAACTTGGTCAGTATGCTAGAGAAAGCAGGTTAACAAAAATCCAATAACCAAAAGTCAATGTCATGAAGCAGAGTAATAACACTATTGTAGTCATTAGTGAAGTTAATGCAATTCAAGGGAAGATTTCTGGTTTGTGGTATGATACATGTGTTGTAGTCCATGTTTACTATAAAATTCTTGTAAAACATATTGCTCTCCAATCCTTTGAGATGCCTCTCCTAGTGTTGGTTCACTAGATGAATTTTGAACTCTATTTTCTATGGCTAGTAGATGTTTAAAAAATTCCTCATCTATAGATTCAATAACAATATTAGATTCTAAATTTAGAAGTCTATAAACTTTAATATTTATTTCATAACCAACAAAAGAACACTTAATCCTTGTAATTCCCAATTTGGTTCTTTTAAGATCATTGTTCTTACAATATATATGCAAGACACCCCCATGTTTTAGAATACCCCATATTAGGTTTTCTTCCTTTCCATAATTCATATGGAGAAAGTTAATTGTTCTTCATAGGAATTCTATTCATAATAAGACATGTAGCAAGAAAAGCTTCACCCCATAAATTAAAAGCTAATATACCATGCAACAATAAAGCATTAACCATTTCCAAATAAGTCCTATTTTTTCTTTTCACTAATCCATTTTGTTCATAGGTTTTAGGTACTGAAGATTGATGAATAATGCCATTTCCTTCACAAAATGTGTTAAACTCATGTGGAAAATATTCTCCACCCTTATCACTTCTCAAAATTTTGATTTTCTTAACAATTTGATTTTCAACTTCAGGCTTATAATTTTTAAATACATTAAAAGTCTCTTCTTTATGTTTCAAAAAATACACATATGTGTATCTAGAAAAATCATCAATGAAAGTAATAAAATATCTATTTCCACCTCTAGTTAACATGCCATTTAATTCAAAAATATCCAAATGAATTAAATCAAGAAAATTAGTGCATCTTTCAACACTTTTAAATGGCATTTTAATAATTTTTTACTTAACATATAATTCATATTTTTGGAAGTCATTAACATTACAAGATTTCACATCACATTTAACCATTCTTTTGATAGAATTTAAGCCAATGTTTTCTAATCCTTGATGCCATAAAGAAATTGAATTAAGCATGTAAACAGAAACATCACTCTTATTATTATTATTAGAAATAAAATAATTATCAAGTATAGTACACAACTTGACCATTATATTACAAGAATAGCCCTTTCCAACAAATACACTATTTTAAGATAATATTAACTTTCTTGACTCATAATCCAATTTGATACTTGGTTTACAAGAAAAAGTAGGCTTAAAACATGATTGATAATCAGTTTCCTAAGAGCGAAATTTGCCCCTACTTCTTGAATTTTGCTTTGGGAGAATATGTAAATTGCTTTAGTAGATATGACAAGTCTTTATAATTTCTTGCACTTAGCAAATAGTGAAAGAAATTTTGTTAGGAATAATAGGATTTTTTTTTTTATCTTTCTTGTATATGTTCATTCTCTAATTAACAAATTTATGTATAAGAATAGTTAAGAATGAAAAATAACTAATTTTCAATTACTAAAGTTACAACTTCTTAAATAAGGTTGTAACTTTCCATACAAAAAATATATTATTAAATAATTAATTATATTTAAATAAATAAAATAAATAAATTCTAACAATCCCCTGGTTGTTTAAATATAAAATACAATATTCAACCAATGAAAGATCAAAACATGTTTATGTTTAAAATAATGTATCTTAGTATAATAACACATAAATGAAATCAAAATCCCATGTAGCATTTAGCTTTAAACAAGTTATTTCTTATGACTTTATTGGTGTCAATACACACATAAACATTTCATTCTTTACTCCACTCAAATACTTGCTTAGCACTTATATAGTCATGTGCTATCCAAATTGATAAGCTTTTATGAGAGCAATTCCTGACTCTCAATTAAAGCAGCACCATTTCAAAGCTTACATAAGTGAAGTTCTTCCAATGATTCGTCACATTAGAGACACTTGTTCTTAGAACTAAACTTCATTGAGAGTATTAAATCATTCCTCAAACCTATGACAACAAGTACTTTTCTTATGTTTAACTTAAGTACTTAACCATCCACTTATCAATGACTTGTTCTTACCCTTTGAACCCAAGAACTATTTATTAAATAGTGTTAGGTAAGGTTGCCATCATTGGTGGATTTAACTAAGGAGTTTCAAACCCAATATAAAATGAGGTTGACTTTACTAAATCTTTTATGAGAGGTTTAGTAAAAGGATAAACCAAATTCTTATTTGATTTTACAAATGTGAGAGAAAATATTCCAATTTTGATTAATTTTCACACATGGTCATGACTAAGATTTATATGTCTTGACTTCCCATTATATATATCACTCTATACTTGAGCCAGAGTAGCTTGACAGTCATAAAGAATTGAAATGGAACTCACATTCTTTGAAATCAATAGAATTTCTAAAAGAAAATTCCTCAACCACTATGCTTCCTTGTTAGTTTCTACTAAAGCAATAAATTATGACTCCATAGTAGAATGTGTTATGAGAGTTTAATACTTGAATTTTCAAGAAATAACACCACTACCCAAAATAAACACCCAACCGGTAGTGGATTTGTTTTCTCCCACACTCGATATCCAACTTGCGCCAGTATATCTTTCCAAGATATTAGGGAATTTTGAATATTGTAGACTTAATTCTTTAGTTTTCTTAAGATAACCAAGATCTCTACCAATAGCTTGCGAATGTTCAAACTTATTTGGAAAGTAACTTATTTGAAAGGTTACAACTTTATTTGAAAAGTTGTAGCTTTAGGAATTCAAAATTATTTATTTTGGGTAGTTATTTTTCATTCTTAATAACTCTTATATATAGATTTATTAATTAGAGAATGAACATGTATAGGAAAAGATCAAAACAAAAATTTCTATTATTCCTAACAAAATTTCTTTCACTTTTTGCTAAGTGCAAGAAATTATCAAGGATTGTCATATTCACTAAAGCAATTTGCATATTCTCCCATAGCAAAACTCATGAAAAAGTGAGGGCAAATTTCGCTTTTAGGAAAGTGATTATCAATTGTGTTTCAAGCCTATTTCTTCTTGTGTTATTGTTCTTCTTTATTTGTTTTTTTCTAACATACTTCTCATTATTTGTTTGCGGAACTAAACTATTTTTTCTTCTTGTTATTTGTTTCTATAAGGAACAAGCAAGTGGTTTGGGATGATTTTTTGTTCCCATGTTTGGTAAAAAAAACAAAAATAAAGATAAGAATCAAAATTAGAATGGGAAATTTCGATTTTTAGTGTTTGATTAGCTAAATTTAGCATGAGAATAAAAATATGATTCTTTCATCAATGAGAATTCTCCTTACATTTAAAAAAAATGAATTTTGATTTTCATAGCAATCAAGTCAAATAAATTATAAATTGGTCAAATATTTAACTATTAACAAACATTGTTTAAAATTTATAAATAAAACATATTATTAAAAAATATGTATTAAATTTTTTTTTTAAATAATTTTTATAAAAGAAAATTTAATTGCTAAATAATATCTCATTCCTATTTTCTAGTTAACCAAACACATTCTTCAAATTTGCATTCAATTTCTAATTCCTTCCCATTATGATTTCAATTCCAATTCCAATTCTCAAATAAAAATCAAATGGACCCTAAAATTCTATGCACTATATAATTAAGGAGCCATTTGTTTGAGCAAAAATACATTTAGGAATGGAAATGAGAATGGTTCATTCTCTTTATTGATGTTTGTTTTAACTTTAAATCCATTTGAAATGGGAATCTATTACCACAGGAATGGAAAAATGGCCTACTCTCATACCACCTCGTGGGTAATAAATTTTAATTTACTTGTAATCAAGCCAAACGAACCATTGTTAACAATTTAAATATTGTCGTATATTATTTAAAATTTATAAATAAAATATATAAATTAATAAAAATAATCATTAAAAAATTTGCATAAAAAATATTTATTAAAAATAAATAATTTTTTATAATTATTTTTATAAAATTATAATAATATTTTAGTAAATAAATTAATAATTTTAAAAATGTTTATAATAAACAACTATAATTTTAATTTTAATATATAAAAATAATTATAATGTTAATTTTTCTGTATAAAAAATAATTATAAAAGTATTTTAAGTTATAAATGTTGTTGATATTCCCATTTCATAGTGAACAAAATAATTTTCTTTAAATTTTCATTCCCTTTTCCATTCTGATTTCAATTCCGAAACATGAACTAAACACCCCTAAGTGTTTATTAGGAAAGTTAATTTTTCCTCCTAGTTTTATGTCTAACAAACCAAGCCTCCAACTTTAATTCAATCTTTAAAAAAATTATGCTAATTAAGTGACTCAAGGGGATTTCTATGACATCATTCCATTAGGAATATGAAACTAATTAATTTATCTTAGGCAAAATCCATTATGAAGCCCCTAAAATATAACAGTTTATTCAATTAAGCTCTTATCGTTTTATTGTATTTTATTGAACCTCTATACTTTTATTTATATAGCTATTGATGACCAATTTAATAGACTCAGTGTTAAGTATTGCATTTGAAAATAATATAATAAAAAATTTAAGTAAAAGTATAAAAGCTCAATAAAATACAATGAAAAGAATACGGGCTCAATAGAATAAACTCAATAAGTTCAGGGGCTTCATAATAAATTTTACCTTATTTTTATATGCAATATTTAACAACGTATATTGAGACTGTTAAAAAAATTTTCAATAGCTACTTAAATAAAAGTATAAGAGCTCAATAAAATGTAATGAAAGGATAATGACTCAATAGAATTAACCCAATAAATTCAGGAATTTCATAATGAATTTTTCCTTTTTCTTAACTCAATTTGTCAACTGATTAACATCAGAAAATCTTGTATTTACTCAGTGATCATCAACAATCAACCTCTTCATTATTTTTCAGTCATAGAACATTATTCCTTCTCCATGTTTGTGAATAGTATTATGATCAGACTCCTTTCAACTAGAGATAATACCCCCTTATTTAAGTTAATTCCATTTAAAATTTTTTTATTTATAAATAAAATTCATTTAAGAATAAACTCTTACTAATAAAGTGTGTTTAATTTAAATAAATATTTTAAAAATTATTATATATGAAAATAATAACTTTTTAAAAAAAAATTATTTAGTAATAAGTAATTTTACAAATTGAAAATATATTACATAAAGTTTTAATTTAAATTAAACAAATTAAACACATTTATAATTTACTACGCAATCCATCAATAGTAAGTTCATATAATATTGTTATTCACCAAAAACCAATTAAACACAATTAATTGAATCTAAAAATAAATTCTATAAGATTTTATTAATTTCATTTATATCAAATGCAATAGGAAACATTCAAGCAAGCAGACAGATGCTTTCAATTTGAATCCAATCAAACACACACTTGATGAATTTTTAAAGAAAAAAAAAACCCAAAGAGTGACGTCCTTGATTTTTGGAATCAAATAATATCTATAAGATAAAGATAGAGATATATTTAAAAAATTTAACTAAAATTTATGATAGTTGAAGCCATTAATTAAATTAATTTAATGTCGACTTTTTTTATTTTATTTATTTTTATTTACAAAAGGAATGTGGAAGGGTGGGGACAATATTCGAATCCCACTTTCCTGGGTGCTTTTGAAGCTCCAATGCCTTCAGAATTTATTTATACGAAACATTTTTATCAACTTGAAGCAATGATTAATTTGTATATGGGGTGAAGTTTTACATGTCGGCAGGAATGTCCATATGCATAATGTTATTATTATTATTTTATTTAAATCAACATCAATATTTAAAATTTATTGAATTAATAATATTTTAAATTAAATTTTTACTCATTTATAGAATATAATGCTCTCTTTATATATAATTTTATTATTCAAAATGTAAAATATAAAATATATATCACGCCAAGATATTATAATATTGTTATAATATCATAAAAGACAAGTACATCATTAGACAATAATTTTTATGAGGCAAGAATCTAAATTGCCATAGCGTCCCTACTTAAAAGTTTATAACTTAATTTTAAAATTTTAAAATAATTTTACTTTTTAAAATTGTATATTACTTGATTTGCAAAATTTTTAAATTTTTTAATCTTTAAAATTTATATAAAAAATAATTCTAAATCTAAACAAAAAAATTTTACAAATTTTAAAAAATTATTAAGAGTATAGAAAATTTTTAATTCTCTCTCTCTATATATATATAATTTGATTGTCAAATTTTTATATTTTGAAAAATATTAGCCCTATAGAAAATATTTGTCAATTTTTTAAAATTTTTGAAAAATTTAAAAATGTATTTCTATAAACTTAGAAATTTAAATATATATATATATATATATATATATATATATATGGAACATAAATTCATCAATTTTCTTTGTTATTTGAAGTAATTTTTTATTAATTAATGCTAAATTTAATTTTTTTTATTTTACAATTTAATACAATAATTCATTACATAAGAGTTCAATATAATCTAATTTTACAAGAAAAAGGTCCAAATGGAGAAAAAACATAAAGGTCAAATATATAACTTAAGGTAAAGTTGGAAGTTAAAATTACAGTTTATCCCTAAGTAGAATAATAAGTTGCTCATTTACTTTTTTTTAGCAATTTATTATAGGAATAAAGCATTTGAAACTCATACAGTCTTTGCAATTTTATTTTGACATATTATACTCATGTAAATTTTTTTTCAGTCATATTGCATTGCTGTACTTCAATTTCCAGCACATTAAACTCTTATTGTAATAACGGTAGTTAAAAAATATTCAATTTAATTCCTATAATTTAAAAATTTTTCTATTTAATCCTTATAATTTTTATTGTTAAAAATTAAGTCCACACAATTACTAAATAATTCAATTAAGCTTATTAAAAATTTAGAAATTATATACTTTCTATGTAATTTAGATGTTGGTCATCATACTAAAAATATACATATAAAAATTATAACATATTTTAATTGTTTATCAAATAT
The DNA here is from genome assembly GCA_947683625.1 of Mallotus nudiflorus. Lineage (NCBI taxonomy): Eukaryota > Viridiplantae > Streptophyta > Magnoliopsida > Malpighiales > Euphorbiaceae > Mallotus > Mallotus nudiflorus. The sequence goes on from CANTUR010000162.1 coordinate 2,771,446, forward strand.
TTATATAATTAATAAAAAGATATAGCAAAAACTAATACATAATAAATTTTTTAATCAATAAAAAAATACATGAGTTATTTAAAAAATAAAATACTAGCAAAAAATATAATATTTATTAAATAAAAATACATAAAAATTTATTATATACAATCATCTCCCTTACAATTAATTTTCAAAAAATTAGTAATTGTATTAATTAATATTTATAAATATATAAAGTATTAATTATTATAATGTTATCTTTAAAGTTTTGAAATTTAAATTTATATTATTTGTAATAAACTTTTTATCATCGTCAAACAATTTAGAGTCTCTCATATTTGAAAAAATATAATACATCTTAATCATAATAGAAAAATATATAAGTTGTAAATATATAATTACAATTGGTATTAAAATTATTTGAAAATTTTTAAAAATAATATATATTATATATGAAAAATAAAATATCAATCATTTATATTAAATTTTAAATTATATAAAATAATTTTATGCAACAATTACAAATATATTTAGATAATTATGATACATTTTATATAAGTGAATATAATTTATTAAATTTTATTTACTAAAACATTTAGTGTTTTTTATTAGTTAAAATTTTATCATGCATTATTTCTTTTGTTCATATGTTTTAATTTCATGAATATTTGATGAACAATTAAAATCTATACATTTCATTATAAGTACTTTTATAATTTTTAAAATTACATATTTCCAATATTATAATTTATTAAAAATAAATGAACTACATTTCATTTTGATAACATAAAGTTGGATTTTAAAATTTTGAATGAATTTAGTTGAGTTATTTTAGTATTTTAAAATTTTAATTGTTAAAAATCAAACTATAAGGATTAAACGAAAAGATTTAAAATTATAAGCACTAAATTGAATTTTTTTAACCACTATTATCTATCTCACCCAAGAAGAGCTCAATGTGTCCAAAAATAAAATGATAGAGATGCAATGTGTCAAAATAAAAATGCAATAAAAAATAAATAAATAAGAGTGCACGGCCTCGGGATGCTTTTTGCCATTCTTTATATGATGAATAAGGGGAAAAACTACAGGCCATACCTTGAAGGCATGGTTTATCAGCCAAAGAGTTAGCCATGCAACACACAGAAGCTTCTATGTTTTCATTGTAACAAAATTTGTGAATAAACACAAGCACATCTTGAGAAACACTTTAAACACATTCAAATAAGAGAGAAGTGCTACCTTCCTTCAGGCAGCTAACGACAACCCTACCAAAATAAACAGTGCTATCTTCCTTCAGGCAGCTAATGACATACGAAACAAAAGAAACATTGCTTAAACTTTCCTGTCAACATAGGAGGCAGCCTCAATGTCATTTCCCAAACAAGAAGATTGAACCACCTGCATGCTATCTTGCTCTTCATCAGATCTCTGCTTTGGTAACATCAAACTATAACAACAATAAACAGTGTAAGAGCAAAATGGCCCTACCCAGAAAACCCAGTGTCCATCCCACAAAGATTCTCCTAGCAAGAGTGCTGGACCTAAGCATCTTGCAGGGTTCAGCCCCAACCCGCCATACCCAACTCGCGCAGTTACCGTGATCAATACAAGCACTGCCACCGCATAGACCCCTGATATTATCATGCAAACAACCGTCAAGCGTAGTTCTTGTCAGATGCGATAGTTATAGCAACATATAGCACAAGAAATGTGCACCAAAACTCAACTATCAGTGCTGTTCCTGCGCTTACTACTGTCCCATTTCCATTAACAATGCAACCAGCCAAGGCATATTTGTTTATTGTAGCTTGGTCTATTACATTTTTCATTGGCATATTTGTTCATTGTAGCTTGGTCCATTACATTTTTCATTGCAAAATAAGCTATTAATGAGCCCAAACATTGTCCCAAAAAATAGAAGAGAGCACGAACAAGAGTTGTTGCTCCTTTTAAGGCTGAAATGAATGTAATTAACTGGACTTAAATGGCCACTAGATAAAGTAATGCTGAACAACAATTCTTGAAATAAGTTTACAGAATAATTGATAGTAGATATAATTTTATTATTATTATTATTATTATTATTATTATTATTATTATTTTAATTTAGTATTGATTAGAAATTGACTTTCCTATATTGTTAGAGATTTTATTTCCTATCTTATTTAGAATTGTCTTTATTTTTATTTGCTAAATAAAAATTAGGGTTGATAAGTTTGTATCATCCTATAAATATGTAAGTCTTAAGACTATATAAAACAGTTTTTGTTTAGTTGATTATTCATAATTATTATTTTTTCAAATTCGGTAATCTTATGAGTCAACGAATTCTGGGATGCCTATTTTCTGGTATTTGTACACAAATTAACCGGTTATAGAAGGTTGATTTTTGGCATTCGTGCACGAATCAACAGACTTCAATAATTATCCTTTATTATTTTCGAGTATTTGTGCACAAATCAATGGACTATAATATTTATCCTCTTATTCCTTATTTTCTTTTAATTAATTAATTAATTAATAATAATAATAATAATAATAATATTATTATTATTATTATTATTATTATTATTATTATTATTATTATTATTATTCTAAGAATTTGACTTTCCTATATTGTTAGGGATTTGATTTCCTACCTTAATTAAAATTGTCTTTATTTTATTTCCTAATTAAAATTAGGGTTAGGGTTAGTAGGTTTGTGTCACTCTATAAATATGTAAACCTTAGAGCTATATGAGATAGTTTTTGTTAAATTGATAATCAAATTTCTATTTTCTTAATTTTCGGTATTCCTTTGTGTGAATCAACGAATATTGATACCTATATCCTGGTATTTGTGTGCAAATCAACAGGTTGTAGAAGAACAATTTATGGCATTCGTGCACGAATCAACATATTTCAATATTTATCCTTTGTTGTTTTCCGGTATTCCAATATTTTATTCTATGATACTGATGACGACGAGGATGAAGATGTATTTATTGGAGATGAGCCAATATTTGATGAAGAGGATGAGGACAATGTTGAACATATTGTCTTCATTAGCATTGATAAATTTCTTTATTCTTATATTCCTTTAATTTTTATTTTGAAGGAATTACAAGTTAAAGAAAAATTTATAATGTTCTATAACAAATTTGTTTCTAAATATTTGTGCAAAATTTGAGGGCAAATTTTCTCTACCCTGGATGGAATGATGCAGAGCAACAAACCTTGGAATGAGTTTGCAGAACAATGGATAACAGATATTATTATTAGGATTTGATTTTTATTTTAATTTAGTATTGATTAGAAATTGACTTTCCTATATTGTTAGGGATTTGATTTCCTACCTTAACTATAATTGTCTTTATTTTTATTTTCTAAATAAAAATTAGGGTTGGTAGGTTTGTGCCACCCTATAAATATGTAAGCCTTAAAGCTATATGACATAGTTTTTGTTGAATTGATAATCAAATTTCTATTTTTCCAAATTTCGGTATTTCTTTATATGAATCAATGAATATTGATGCCTATATCTTAGTATTTGTGCACAAATCAACAAACAACAATATTTATCACATTTGTTCTTATATTTTATTTTATTTCTTTAAGCTTCCACTACATCAGTTGGTATCAAAGCTGAATTGATCCTTATTAATCATGCCGATAGAGTATTATGAAGAGAGTTTATTCTATAATACTGTCACGACCCAAAACAGGGGCCATGACCGACGCTAGGAATGAGAATTCTTTCAAATCCGGAACCCGTAGCAAGCCTTAAAAAAATAAAATAAAACATGCAATAATCATAATAATATAAATAAAATATTTTGCAGCGAAAATAGAATCATAAATAATTAAATAATAGTCCACCACAAGATTTAAATCAACAACTCATCTCATATATATAAATAAACTTTTAATACAAATTTAGTTCAAATGTTTAAAGTACATAACTCACACAAATATAATACATAAACTCAATAATTATATACAACTACTGCAGTGTCTAGATTATAAAATAAAACTCAAATAAGCAGTTTACATAATGAAGTCGGGGCGGAAGAAATCCGGCGTAAGGGTTTACTACTGAGGTCTGAAGACGATGACTCTCTTGAAAAAATAGTCAACGGAGGGGAGTCAGACCTCACTGAGTGAATTACTATAATATATATACATGCATACTAAATGTCAATACACACAGTCAAAAGTATATATATAATAAATATATATACAAGCAAATACACACAGATGCAACAAAATCGTTTTATATATATTTTACTGAAAATCACTATTTATGAAGGATCAAATAGAACCCTAGAAAATTGCAACCTCAAAACAGTGTTAGACAACACTCTAGCCATACAGGCTCACTTATTCCAAATAAGTTCACTTGTTCCATTTGGACAATAGACTGGTCCCAAGACACTAAGTAAACCGAGCTCCAGCAGTCTAACTGTCAATATGATTGGCCCCGAGACACTTGGTCAACCGAGCTCCAGCAATCACACTCCTAAATCATATCTCACACATCAAATAATCAAATCCAATCAATATCCACAAATGGTTAGTAATATAGCCTAAATGCTATCAGCGTACCAGTACATACTCGGTCCTAGTGCTGCCCACTAGGAAGCACATTCTATTGATATCCTTCATTAAAATATAAAACATACATTCATAAAAGTTAAATGATGCATGAATTTAAATAAAATAGTAACATAAACTATATATATACTAGAAATATACCAAAAGTAAACTAGGTATATTTCAAGTATATATACGTCAAATAAATCAAATTAGATTACGAAATAAACTAGAAATATATTCAAAAACATTTTAAACCTAATTCATTAACAAAACATGCATATAGTTTAAAATATACCAAAAATAAACTAAAGATAAACCAAAAATAAACTAAAAATAAACTTAAGTACTAATTAAATCATTATGCATATTTAATCAAAATAAAACATATATTTCTAAAATTATGCACCTTATAGCATATATATATAAAATAGCAACTCACTATTTATTGCGCTCCTCGAGATGGGTCCGATGGGCCTGGTCCACTAGGTCTTGGTTTCGGCGCAACTAAACAAACAAAATGACAGGAATCAGAATAAATCTAACAAAAGTTCTAAAGACTCGATATAGAATTCTAAACACAGAATTAAATTAGAATTCAACTGGATATCACGTTTTACGAGAATTCTATCGAAAATCTTACAGAATCTCCCCTGTAAAACGGACATATCTTTACTCAAAGAGTAGAGTCGGCCCTATAAATAAATACACTTCAAAAATAACACAATATTCACAACCAAAATCCCTCGGTCGGACTCCAAACTACAAATCATCGATTGAGATCCACAATTCATAGAATGCTACAGAAATACTGAAAATACCCTTATATAATAAAAATGCATTTTATAAATCCAAATTACATAATTAACCATAAAACATGTTAAAAATCGATAAAAACTCATTTTATTAGAAAAATCGTATATTATATATATATAATTAAAAATAATTTACGAAAAATAGTTGTAATTAGTTAAAAATACTAAATAATTTGTAGAAATCATTTTTATACCCTAAATAACTATTAAAACCGATTTAATTACATTTTTATCCAATTTAGGGTAAAATTACCAAAATACCCCTATATATATAAATATACTAAAATAAAATCCAAAAATTCACCAAAAATAATATAATTACTCAAAATTAATTATCTTAACATATATTTCAATAATATCAATAAATATACTTAATTAACCAATTAATTTCAATTAAACACATAATTAACCCTATTTTTCAAAATTACATAAACTAAATAAATTCAAAATAAATACATAAAAATTTACAAAAAATTACAAATAAATTCCTATAATTCATTTCAATACCTATATTTACCATAAAACACAATTTCATAATTTAATTAATTAATTTTCGAAAATTAGAAAATATTAATAAAATAATCAAAAATACCCAAAAATCAAAATAAATTCCAAAAATTCTAAAACAATTCCAGCATGAAGACTAGCTACTAGGATCAAAGTTTGTGAAGGAATTTTTCATGAATCAATCAAATTGGAGCTCAAAAATATCAAGAACCCTAATAGGCCGAAATTGAAAAATCAAAACCTAGGGAAATCTAGACCATTTTAAGTGAAACAAAGCTTGGAATCACACTCATCGGAACTCAAGGAGAATATAGAGACAGGCAGTGTCAAAAACGGTGGCGGAAATCACGTTGATCGATGGTAGCTTGAAGTTTCGGCTTTTCAGCCAAAACGAGCTCCTCCGACACCGGAAACAACTGCTACAGGTGGCGGGGATGGCTGAGGACAAAGGTGGCATGCCGGGAGGCACATCGATGGGAAGAAAATGGCGTGACAGTGATCGGAGGAGGAAGGGAAGTGATCGGAGAAGAAGGAGAGGGATCGGGGGCAAAATGGTAATTTGGCAAAGTTTTTGATTTTTAACAATATATTATGTATATATGCATATATATATACTCACACTATATATTATAATAATATAAAATTTCACACACATTAAATATACTCCACACACACATAAATTAATATATTTAATAATTTATACACTTAAAAATAATTAAATAATATTAAAACTAAATAATAAAAATTAAGGCAATTAATTAAACCATAGTTTAATTTAAATAAATACACATATATAAACTTTATTTTAGCACTTTAAAAAATATATATGTGTTCATGTAAACATGTAAATCTATTTAAAATAATTTATATTAAATTATTTACGTGTCAATTTTTCCGAAAATACAATTCCCGGGAAAATTTTACGTAAAGTACTTAAAATAATATAAAACAATTAAAATTAGCTTTAAACAAATAACAACTCATAAAAATATCATAATTATAAACAAAATTATTAACACTGCATATTCCGATGCAGTATAAAAATATTTAAAAACTCGGGATATTACAGTCTCCCTCCTTACAAGAATTCGTCCCTGAATTCCAGAAAAGAATAATTACAAGATCAAGAAAGGAAGAGATACGGGTAAGAAACTCGCATCTTAGCTTCAGTCTCCCACATATGCTCCTCAACTCTGTTGCTACGCCACAGAACCTTGACCATCGGAATCTACTTCGACCACAATTATCGAACTTGACAATCAACGATCGCCACAGGTTCTTCCATAAACGTCAAATCTTCACTCACTTCTACACTATCAGGTTGCAACATGTGTGAAGGGTTTGAGATATACTTCATCAGCATCGAGATATGAAATACCAGATGCATCTATGACATACTCGGGGGCAAAGCCGACCGATTGCAACAGTGCCAACTCTCTTCAGAATCTTAAACGGTCCGTTATATCTCGGTGCCAACTTACCCTTCCTGCCAAATCTCATCACACCCTTCATCGGAAACACCTTCACAAAAATAAAATCTTCGACCTGAGACTTCACATCTCTGCGCCTAGGATCGATATAGCTCTTATGCCTACTAACTGCGGTCTTTAATCTGTGCTTAATCATGGTGACTTTCTCTGCAGCATCCTGAACCATCTCAGGTCCAGTCAAAGCTCTCTCCCCTATCTTATCCTAACTTAGAGGGGATCTACACTTCCTTCCATACAACGCCTCGTATGGTGCCATACCAATATGGCTATGGTAGTTGTTATTATATACAAACTCTACGAGTGGCAAATGATCATCTCAACTACCTCCCAAATCCAGGACACACATCCTCAACATATCTTCCAGTGTCTGGATCATCCTCTCGGATTGACCATTTGTCTGAGGATGAAAAGCAGTACTGAAATCCAACCTAGTGCCCATCGCTTCTTGCAACTTTTGTCAAAAATGAGAGGTAAACACTGAACCTCTATTTGACACAATGGACACAGGTACTCCATGAAGGCACACAATATGCTTCACATATAGCTTCGCCAATCTAGCTACAAAATAAATGGCTTTCATAGGTAAGAAATGTGTAGACTTCGTCAACCTGTCTATAATCATCCAGATGGAATCATATCCATCCTTAGAACGAGGTAAACCAACCACAAAATCCATAGTTATCCTTTCCCACTTCCACTTGGGAATAGGAAGAAGCTGAAGCTTCCCAGAAGGCTTATGATGTTCAGCTTTCACTTACTAACATATTAGGCACTTAGCAACATAATCAGCGACATCCTTCTTTAATTCGTCCCACCAGTATATGTCTCTGATACTGTGGTACATCTTAGTGACACCCGGATGTACGCTATAGGCTGTAGAATGTGCTTCCTCTAGGATCTCTTCTCTCAAATCATCCACATCAGGAACACACAATCTACCACTGATCCACAATACACCGTCATCATCGAGTGTGAAATCAGTGAACTTCCCTGCTCGAACATTCTCTACAAGCTCTTCTAGAATAGGATCTCGGCTCTGAGCTGCTACAATCCTATCTCTCAATACAGATCACACCTTAAATTGAGCTAACAGTCCACCTGATCTATTGATTTTCATCATCGGACCTTGATCCACTAACAGATGCAACTCATGGATTAACGGTCTCCTCTCAACACTGATGTGAGCAAGACTGCCTGAGGACTTTCTACTCAAGGCATCTGCTACCACATTAGCCTTTCTCGGATGATATAAAATCTCACAGTCATAATCCTTTAATAATTCTTCCAACCATCTCCTCTGCCTTTGATTCATATCTCTCTGCTGGAAAATGTAATGTCTCCAGATCTTGAGAGCAAAGATCACTGCAGCCATTTCAAGGTCATGTGTGGGATAGTTTTGCTTATGCTTCTTCAATTGCCTTGAAGCATAGGCTATCACCCTACCATTCTGCATCAACACACAACCAAGGCCAACTCTAAAGGCATCACAATAAACTGTGAACTTATCCACACTATTAGGCAAAGCTAACACTGGGGTTGTGGTCAACTTCTCCTTCAACAACTGGAAACTGTTCTCACAAGCTTCTATCCACTCGAATCTAACATTCTTTTGAGTTAAGCGAGTCATAGGGGCTGCAATTCTGGAAAAATCCTATACAAACCGCCTATAATACTCAGCTAAACCCAGAAAACTCTGAATCTCAGTAATAGAAGTCGGTCTAGGCCATTCATACACTACCTCACTCTTTTGTGGATCAACTTGGATACCTTCTTTAAACACCACGTGTCAAAGAAAAGAAACACTCTCCATCCAGAAATCACACTTTGAGAATTTAGCATAAAGCTGATGATCTTTCAATGTCTGTAGTACAGTCCTCAAATGATATACATGCTCCTTCATTCTCCTTGAATAAACCAGTATATCATCGATGAAGACTACCATAAATTGATCCACATATGGTCTGAATACCCTGTTCATCAGGTCCATAAAAGCTGTTGGTGCATTGGTCAAACCAAAAGACATCACCAGAAACTCATAATGGCCATATCGAGTGTGAAATGCCGTTTTAGGAACATCAGCTTCACTAATCCGCAGTTGATGATAACCCGACCTTAGATCAATCTTGGAAAAGAACTGTGCACCTTGTAGCTGGTCAAACAAGTCATCTATCCTCGGGAGAGGATACTTATTCTTCACTGTCACCCTGTTCAGCTCTCTGTAGTCAATGCATAGTCTCAGGGCACCCCAAGGAGAAACACTAGGTCTGATGAAACCCTTATCCAACAACTCTTGCAACTGCTCCTTCAACTCTTTCAACTCTGCAGGAGCCATTCTGTAGGGTGGCATAAATATAGGAGTAGTACCTGGAACCACATCTATACAGAACTCAATTTCTCTATGAGGTGGTAAACCTGGCAACTCCTCAGGAAAAACATTAAGAAACTCATAGGCAACAGGAACATCTATGAGTCACAACTTCTCCATTGAAGTATCCCTGACTAATGCCAAATATCCTTGACATCATTTCCTCAGCAACTTCCTAGCCATAATAGCAGAAATAAGATTATAAGGTGCGAAACTCCTATCACCCATAAACTTAAATTCTTCTTCATCAGGAATTCTGAAAGTCACCTTTTTATTCTGAAAATCTACCATAGCATAGTATTGAGATAACCAGTCCATACCCAAAATAACATCAAATTTCATCACATCCACCAGAATCAAATCAGCGGGTAATTCTCTACCTCCCACGAGAACTGGACAACCAGAAAGAACAATATCGATGTCCAAGGAATCACTCAGAGGAGTGGCAACAGACAAAGGAAAAGCCATCCTTGAAGCTTACCAACAAGACTTGGAAGCAAAAATAGGAGAAATAAATGAATGCGTGGCACCAGGATCAAACATAACCCATGCCTCCAGGTAACAGATAGAAACAATACCTGCCACGACTGCATTAGTTACCTGAGCATCCTGCTGAGTAAGGTGGAAGACTCTGGCCTGTCCTCGACCTCCTTATTGACTGGTAGAAGCCTGGCCAACACCTCTGGCACCTCCTCTAGCACCTCTACCATGACCCTGCTTTGGAACAAGCTAAGTGGAACTCTGATGCTGGGCTAGAGGCAACTGAAATGGTACGGGTGCAACACTAGCAATCGACTACTGTGGAAATCATGGAATCTGCGGCTGTTGATACCCAGAGTAAAGACATGATCTGGCATAATGTCCTATCTGCCTGCATCTGAAGCATGTCAGTAGTGTCAAGTAGCACGGTCCCTGATGGACTCTATCGCAGGTCTGGCATACACTGGCAGCTGATCCAGAACTGCGACCACTGCTACTACTCGAAGCACCTAACCCAAATCTGAATGGTCTATGCTGACCTCCACGACCATGTCTACTGCTCCGATGCACTTGTTGTTGTTGCCTCTGACTCTGTTGAGTTAGACCTCTCTACTAACTACTCGAACCAACATGAAAACTTGAATATAGAGTAGTCTGCAATCCACTCGACTGAACACCCAGCTGGTAATAATCAGGCATCGCTCCCTGCCTAACTAGCCTCAGCTCAATCTCCTTGGCCAACTCAATCACAGACTCCAGAGTAAGGCCTGTTGTAGGCATACCAGCAAATGCTGAACCCAAACCGGTAATGTAGGTAGTGACTGTGAAATACTGGTCTCGCATCAGATCCTTTGCATATCTACCCAGCCGGAGAAACTCTTAGGTGTACTACTCTACCGATCGATGTACTCCTCTACCGATTGATCACCGCGAGAAATGCTGGTCAATCGGAGATGATAGCTCATACAAAGAGGCTTTGGATAAAATCTCCTCATAAACTGCTCTCGAAATTGAGCCCAAGTCATCGTCATGATATAAGGCTGGATCATCTGAATAAACCAGTCCAGGGCTGGTCCCTCAATAGATAGCTCGATGATCATAATCCGCTGATACTCGGTGTGAGCAGTCCGAGTCCGAGTCTCAATCACGTGTAGAAAGTCTAACGGATCGGAAGTCCCATCGAACACAATCCTGCCAACTCTGGCATAAAATAGAGCTATCTCAGGGTTAGACATGCCCTGTTGGTAGGCAGGCTGAATAACTAGAGGTACAGGAACATCAAACTTAGGCTCTACAGGCTCCTCGTCCTGTAAATCTCTCTGCCTACGGTGACCTGCCGCTCCTCGAGGTCTACCTCTGCCATGACCTCTACGTCTAACTGGTTGCTCAGGAGGTAAAACCTCATCCTAAAAAGACTTGTCATCCTTGGCCTTAACGACCGGTGGAGCGACACGCGCTCGCCTCCTCATTCTGAAAAGACAAACAGAATGATTCAGATAAAACAGACAACAGAGGGATAACGCAGAAAACTAAAGCAAGGAATACTCATCAAGACATACTCGAACCTAATTCACTGCAGTAGTTTAACAAAAAACACAACTTTAAAAACTAGGGCCACAACTCACATAACTTTGAAAACTGAGGTCCACAATTCATATAATGCTACAGAAATACCGAAAATACCCTTATATAATAAAAATGTATTTTATAAATCCAAATTACATAATTGACCATAAAACATGTTAAAATTTGATAAAAACTCATTTTATTAGAAAAATCGTATATTATATATATGTAATTAAAAATAATTTACGAAAAATAGTTTTAATTAGTTAAAAATACTAAATAATTTGTAGAAATCATTTTTATACCCTAAATAACTATTAAAACCGATTTAATTACATTTTTATCCAATTTAGGGTAAACTTACCAAAATACCCCTATATATATAAATATACTAAAATAAAATCCAAAAATTCACCAAAAATAATATAATTACTCAAAATTAATTCTCTCAACATATATTTCAATAATATCAATAAATATACTTAATTAACCAATTAATTTCAATTAAACACATAATTAACCCTATTTTTCAAAATTACATAAACTAAATAAATTCAAAATAAATACAGAAAAATTTACAAAAATTACAAATAAATTCCTATAATTCATTTCAATACCTATATTTACCATAAAATACAATTTCATAATTTAATTAATTAATTTTCGAAAATTAGAAAATATTAATAAAATAATCAAAAATACCCAAAAATCAAAATAAATTCCAAAAATTCTAAAAAAATTCCAGTATTAATAATAAGCTACTAGGATCAAAGTTTATGAAGGAATTTTTCATGAATCAATCAAATTAAAGCTCAAAAAAATCAAGAACCCTAATAGGCCAAAATTGAAAAATCAAAACCTAGGGAAATCTAGACCATTTTAAGTGAAAAAAAAGCTTGGAATCACACTCACCAGAGCTCAAGGAGAAGATAGAGACAGGTGGTGTCGAAAACGGTGGCCGAAATCACGTTGATCGATGGTAGCTTGAAGTTTCGGCTTTCCGGCCAAAACGAGCTCCTCCGACGTCGGAAACGGCTGCTACAGGTGGCAGGGATGGTTGAGGACGAAGGTGGCACGCCGGGAGGCACACCGACAGGAAGAAAATGGCATGACAGTGATCGGAGGAGGAAGGGAAATGATCGGAGAAGAAGGAGAGGGATCGGGGGCAAAATGGTAATTTGGCAAAGTTTTTGATTTTTAACAATATATTATGTATATATGCATATATATATACTCACACTATATATTATAATAATATAAACTTTCACACACATTAAATATACTCCACACACACATAATTTAATATATTTAATAATTTATACACTTAAAAATAATTAAATAATATTAAAACTAAATAATAAAAATTAAGGCAATTAATTAAACCCTAGTTTAATTTAAATAAATACACATATATAAATTTTATTTTAGCACTTTAAAAAATATATATGTGTTCATGTAAACACGTAAGTCTATTTAGAATAATTTATATTAAATTATTTACGTGTCAATTTCCCCGAAAGTATAATTTTCGGGAAAATTTTACATACAGTATTTAAAATAATATAAAACAATTAAAATTAGCTTTAAACAAATAACAACTCATAAAAATATCATAATTATAAATAAAATTATTAGTATTGCATATCCCGATGCAGTATAAAAATATTTAAAAACTCAAGATATTACAAATACTGATGACGATGATGAAGAAGATGTATTCATTGAAGATGAGTCAAAATTTTAAGAAGAGGATGAGGACGATGTTTAATATATTGATTTTATTGGCATTGATAAATTTCTTTATTCTTATATTCCTTTAATTTCTATTTTGAAGCAATTACAAGTTGAAGATAAATTTATGATGTTCTTTAGCAATTTTGTTTATCAATATTTGGTCAAAATTTGAGGACAAATTTTCTCTATCCTAGAGGAAATGATGCAGAGCAACAAGTTTTTGAATGAGTTTGCAGAACAATGGACAACATATATAATTTATTATTATTATTATTATTATTATTATTATTATTATTATTATTATTATTATTATTATTATTATTATTATTTGATTTTTATTTTTAGAATTTAACTTTCCTATATTGTTAGGGATTTGATTTTCTACCTTAATTAGAATTGTCTTTATTTTAGTTCCTAATTAAAATTAGGCTTACGGTTAGTAGGTTTGTGTCACCCTATAAATATATAAGTCTTAGGGGTATGTGAGAAAGTTGTTGTTGAATTGATAAATCTTATTATTATTTTTCCCCAAATTCAGTATTCTTGTGAATCAATGAATTCTTGGATGCCTATTTCTCGACATTTGTGCAAAAATCAATAAGTTTTAGAAGATTGTTAGATGATAATTGTGCATAATTTAATGTCAAACAATATTTATCCAATCTCCTAAACTTTCGCTACGTCAGTTGGTATCAAAGCTGATGAAAGTTCCTAGGGTTTTATATAAAAAAATGGCATGAAGAAGACAACAATAGCACCTGGATAAGGTTTACAAGCGGGAGGCTGATCAGCGGGTTAAGCAGAAGTTTGTGCATGTTGAGCAAGTAATAGGACAGCTTGGGCAGACGATGGGGCAAATAAGGCAGATGATGAAACAAATGATTGAAAGGATGGATGCACTTTTGACCAATCAAAATAGAAACAATCCAGCCCCACGAAACAATAATAATTTTATGGGTAATTCTAATAGGGAGGTTAGTGATGAAGAGGAAAAAGAAGAGTATTATAAAGAGCCCTTATTTTTTGATACTGATGATGATGAGGATGAAGATGCAATTATTGGAGATGAGCCAATATTTGATGAAGAGGATGAGGGTGATGAGGTATGTATTGAATTATTAAAAAGTGATGATACAAAAATTTTATTTGTTGAGAGGGATTCTTATATGACTTCCAATGATTTAGGGATTGAGGTGGAGGAACATAATGATCGTGAATATAATATACTAGAGCAAATTGAACATGTTGACTTTATTGACATTGAGGAAATTCTTTATTATCATATTCTTTTAATTTTAATTTTGAAGGAATTACAAATTGATCAGGAATTTATGATGTTCTATACATCTATGAGTAAAATTCTTTCATGATATTTGGGCAAAATTTAAGGGCAAATTTTTTCTACGCTGGAGGGAATGATGCGCGACAAGTCTTGGAGTTATTAAAATGGGTCTACAGAACGATGGATAGAATACATATGTTGTTGTTATTATTATTATTATTATTATTATTATTATTATTATTATTATTATTATCATTATCATTATCATTATCATTATCATTATCATTATCATTATCATTATCATTATCATTATCATTATCATTATTATTATTATCATCATCATCATCATTATTAGGATTTGATTTTTTATTTTAATTTAGTATTAATTAGAATTTGATTTTCCTATATTGTTAGGGATTTGATTTCCTACATTAGTTAGAATTATCATTATTTTATTTCCTAATTAAAATTAGGGTTATGGTTGGTAGGTTTGTGCCACCCTATAAATATGTAAGCTTTAGGGCTATGTGAGACAATTTTTATTTAGTTGATAATCAGATTTCTTTTTTTTTTTTCAATTTTCAGTATTCTTTTGTGTGAATCAACGCATATTAATGTCTATATCTTGGTATTTATGCGCAAATCAACAAGTTATAGAAGATTGATTTTTGACATTCGTGCGCGAATCAACAGACTTCAATATTTATACTTTATTATTTTTCGATATTTGTGCGCAAATCAATGGACTATAATATTTATTCCATTTTTTTTATTTTTATTCTTATTTATTCAAAGATTCCGCTACAAATTTTCTCTATACTGGAGGGAATGATGTAGGGCAAGTCTTGGAGTTATTGGAATGGGTCTATGGAACGAAGGATAGAATACATACGTTTTCAATAATAATAATAATAATAATAATAATAATAATAATAATATTATTATTATTATTATTATTATTATTATTATTATTATTATTATTATTATTAGGATTTGATTTTTATTTTAATTTAGTATTGATTAGAAATTGACTTTCCTATATTGTTAGGGATTTGATTTCCTACCTTAGCTATAATTGTCTTTATTTTTATTTCTTAAATAAAAATTAGGGTTGGTAGGTGTGTGCCACCCTATAAATGTGTAAGTCTTAGGACTATGTGAGGTAGTTTTTATTGAGTTGATTATTCATAATTATTATTTTTCCAAATTCGGTATTTTTGTGAATCAATGAATTCTTGGATTCCTATTTCCTAGTATTTGTGCGCAAATCAACAGGTTATAAAAAGTTGTTAGATGGTTAATCATGCATAATTCAACGGCTTGCAACATTTATCCATTTGTTCTTTTATTTTAGTTTATTTTTATTTCTTTAAAGGTTCCGCTACGTCAGTTCGTATCAGAGCTGAACTAATCCTTATTAATCATGTCGAGAGAGTATTATGAAAAGATTTTATTCTATGATACTGATGACGGTGAGGATGAAGATGTATTAATTGGAGAGGAGCCAATATTTGATAAAGAGGATTAGGATAATGTTGAACATATTGACTTCATTGACATTGATAAATTTCTTTATTATTATATTTCTTTAATTTTTATTTTGAAGGAATTACAAGTTAAAGACAAATTTATGATGTTTTATAGCAAATTTGTTTTTAAATATTTGGGCAAAATTCGAATGTGAATTTTCTCTATTCTAGAGGGAGATGTAGAACAACAAGCTTTGGAATGAGTTTGTAGAACAATGAATAACAGATATAATTTATTATTATTATTATTATTATTATTAAGATTTGATTTTTATTTTAATTTAGTATTGATTAGAAATTGACTTTCCTATATTGTTAGAGATTTGATTTCCTACCTTAGCTATAATTGTCTTTATTTTTATTTCCTAAATAAAAATTAAGGTTGGTAGATTTGTGCCATCCTATAAATATTTAAACCTTAAGACTATGTGAGATAGTTTTTGTTGAGTTGATCATTCATAATTATTATTTTTCCAAATTCAGTATTTTTGTGAATTAATGAATTCTTAGATGTTTATTTCCTGGTATTTGTGTGCAAATCAACAAATTATATAAGGTTATTAGACGATCAATCGTGCACAATTCAACAGCTTACAATATTTATTTTGTTACTCTTTTATTTTATTTTATTTTTATTTTTTTTAAAGATTCCGCTACATCATAAAGGAACTGTCACCACAAGCAAAAGGAAGCCAACAAAAAAGACAACAATTGGGATTATAAGTTTAGGTTCAGTCTCATGCAATTCCAAGCAAGTGATCATGTTGGTGGAGAGTGTAAACAAAAAGCAAGCACTTGCTGCCATTTCAGTGAGTGCTGCTTTCCACATCTGAAACGAAAGAAATAAATATAGGAACACACTTAATTAATTACTTCTCCAAAGAAAAGACTTAATTAATACTTCTCGAAAGAATTAATTAATTGGTTAAACGAATGCCTGACCTTAAAATTTGTTGCCTTGCTAGAATTGGAAATATTGCTCGATTGTTAGCCTCCAATTCCATGGCTTTCAACTCCAACTACAACCGGTCTAAGAAATGAGGGGAGAAGATTGTTTCCTATTTAAAGTGGCATGGGAGTCTGCTAGATGTATCTTAAAGTGTATTATTCAAATTTTATCATCGTTAATTTTTGTAAAATTAATTTCATTGTATTTAAAGAAAAAAGAGTTATTTTATTCAATTCATCAATATTTTAGATCATTTAACCTCCTTAGTATAATAAATATATAATGGTTTTATTTCTCTATCTAACTCTTCAGCTTGACTAATTAAAAATTGATAAACTACCAATTTTAACATATACATAGTGAAGATGGCATAACATTTTCCATAGAAATAAATATGCATAGATATTGAAGGAAAGTTCTACTTGCCGTTCTTTTTTTTTTTTTTTTTTTAATTTTTCATTATATTTTTCCTCCGGGAGCATTATATTCTTCTCTATGTTACTTTGTGCGTTAGTGGACAAAAAATGATGTAATCTTTGAACAATATCGTAACGTTCAGTGACATTAAATGTAAGCCATTGCTTTAACAAATAATAAAAACCTTGAAGGTAAGCGGGTATATGAACCAAGTACATGGCCATGTCCTATCTCCCAAGGGTTTACTATAATGTGCTTTCCGATGACAAAGAATGGAAACATAGTATAATTACATAATTGTAAAGCCCAAATAAATGAGCATTTAAGAAAGGTCTTCCACCATTCTTTGCTACTTCTTCTTCCCCTTCTTCAAACAAATACTCACCCTCTTCCTTCTCTTTTGAATTTTTTCGCAGCTTATTAAGGAAAAAAAAAATTTTTAAATTATGTTTTCAATCTTTGAATTCCCCACCATGACGGATCCATCCAATCCTAATTTTTCTCATATACAAAGATGTTGGTATACCAATTACAGGAAGCTTTCTATTTCACTGTTAAATTTTGCATTAATAGAAATGGACGATTTTTTATTCTCTTTTAATCCGGACCTGTCCTTTATCAGATATTACGATGAAGTATTAGTCTTCTTTACCTCCCCTTCAATTACATCCATGTCAAGTGAAGACAATTAGGAATTCTATGAATTGGATGAATATGTGTCTCTATTGAATGAAAAGACTTGTTTGAAAGGGAAAATCACTTCGTTTATGATGATTAATTGATTAAATTAAGACTTTTAACTAACAATGTGTATAATTCATCAAATTAGGCCTTAAGATACAGATCTTGTATCTTGGATAAATTGAATACACATAAAAAATTATTACTTCATTATCATCCCAACAATCATCATGAATGATTTTAAAAAGAAGAAAATGAAATAATTAATTTTGAGACTTTGATTAAATTTCAACATTGTGAATGACCACAAAATGTTATACACCAACAAATATTCACAAGATATAATAAAAGCAATTAGGAATATAGCAAAAGACCATAAACAATAATTAAAATTAAATAAAGAAAAGAAGACAAATCAATATAAAATCCTTTAAAAATGTAATAAAAAGGAAAATTAAGAAGTTTCAAGATAAAATAAAATAAAGATCATTATGAGAAAAATTATTGAAATAAAGTAAATAAAAAGAAAATTGTGGTTAGAATTAAGGTAGAAAATGGAAATAAGAATTATATTAGTGTTTATATTAAAAACTGAATTATTTAGTCAAAATTAAGAATTAATACAAATAAATTGAAAAATGCATAAAAGAAATATTAGATAGGTAGTAAAAATGTCAAGAATGTTAAAAACAATAAATTAAGAAAGGGGATGAGGATAGAATGTCATATCAAAATTAGATAAATGATAAATTTATGAAGAAAACACAAAATAATAAAAATAAGGTATAGACCTATAGATTACAAGTAAAGAGATTAAATAAATGGAAAATGACAATGTAAGAAGAATTATGCTAAAAGAAAAACTAACAAGTATATAACTTAAAATAAATGAAATTGAAATAGATATTGACATGTAGAGAAGAATTATGGTAAAATTATTAAACAAATAGTAATTAATATAAAGAAAGAAGGAAATATTGTAGAGATGCATATATGGGAAAAATAAATAAAATGAAATAAAAATAATAATAAGGTGAGAGTAGAAAATGAGATTATGAATTAAATGTCAATAACTAATAAAGAAAATATTAAAAGAAAGTGGTTGAGAATTAAGAAATAATATAGCAATGGTAATAAATAAATAAAAGATAAACAACTATAATAAAAGAATTAAAGAAAAAAATTATAAATTAAACATAAAATTATAAATTAAACATAAAAATGTAAAGAAAATGAGATTAGAGATAGAGAAAATAGAATTGTAGAGATTACTGATAACAAATATAATAATATAAAATTGGAACAAAGGCAAATAAATAACAAATTAAGCACAAAGTACGTAGAATTGGAAGTGCAGTTAAGGAAAATAAGCAAATAAGTGATAAAATATAGCATAAAATAAATAGAGAATTAGATTGAGAATAGAGATAATAATAGAAAAAAGGAACATATATAAGGTAAATAAAAGATAAATTATAGGAAATTAATAATAAAATGAACATAAAAAAGTAAATTAGACATAAAAATATAGAGAATGGGAGATTGAGTGCAAATATTGGGATTAGGATCTTGATAATAAAATGAACAATAAATTATACTAGCCCGCATTTCAAGATTGTTTGAAGCTTTTTTGTGTCCTATAAATTATTAGGAATGTTTTGATATATTCAATTTTCTCGGATATCATGATTTTCTGGTAAGGATATTACGAGTCCCACCATAAATACAGTGGAATTGGGACTGGTCTAGAAAATTATGTAATTATTTTTATTAATTAGAATAAATTATGTTAATTTATTTCAATAACTGACCGAAGTCCAATTCTTCATGAATTTTGAGAAATAAATTCCAAAAGTGTTTCAGTGGAAATTTATTAATTTCCATTTAAATTGGTTTTATCATTAGAGATAAATTCCTTTAGCCTCAAAGGTCATATTTAGAATATTTCCAAGTCCATTTTATTAATTCATTGATTTTTATATTTTTTCAAAATTTGGAGAACTTTTATGAATTTTATTTGATATGCATAAACATGTTTTAAATAAAATATTATTTACTATATAGAGTATCGGAGCAAAGGCATCGGGAAATAGGCGGACCAGGACACGTCAACCTACTTGTTCCATTTGTAAGTTAATATTTAAAATGTGTATTGGATTTACACATAAAGTATAAATTGATTGAATATATTTAAAAAGGAAAAAAAAGTAAATTAAAGAATTTATAGTTTAATATTGAAATATTTACATTGTTAAATTATTATATTTAAGAAGAAGATTCAATTTAAGAATTTATATTTCCAATTTATGAATATTGAAAAGGTTGATTTTGATATTTTAATATGTTGATTATGTTTTGATTGTATTCAATGTTATTTTGCCCTTATTATTTTATTAGGATGATTATTGATGCTTTAATTCGATTATTTGTTATTATGATTTTTTATTGTAAGGATATGGTGATAAAGAGTACTTTCATTTCTAATTACAGTATTTCTTGTGCATTTTATATATATTTATAAATAATTTTGGAAAAAGATTGGTGGAACATGTTCCTTAATAGGCTACACTGGGACTGTATGCGCACTAGTATGTTAGATGGGTAGAATATAAATTTTGAGTTGATATGGGATTATATGATACTAGACATATGGTTAAAATGATTTATTGAAATTTTTTAGATCGAGAGAGGGGTATGGTTGCAACACCTCGATTGACCTTTTAAGATCTCGGGGCTAGTCATGTCGGTAACGAGACTGCAATAGCTTTATTGATCTTTCAAGGTCTCGGGGCCGATCCACTACCCAATTCGAAAAGAGAAATATTATTTGGATTGAAGAAAGCCTAATGGCTAGTGAGGCATAGTGTTTGAGGTTATGAGAACTGCCAATAAGTATTGAGATAAGTGATTGACTACCACTGGTAGCTCAGTAGATGTTTAGCTCTTGGAAACCAATAGTCATTTGGATAAAGAAAGCCAAGTGTCTACTAGATTTGTGATCTAGGATTCTACCATAATTTTCATTTAAAAGAATATTTTAAAGAAATTTTATTTCTATTTCAAAGGTATTATGAGAGTTTATAAAAGTCCTTAAGATTTATAAAGATGATTTTGGAAAAATAATGGTTTTAAATATAAGTTATATATATTTTATTATATTTCCATAAAATCATTTAATAAAGAAAATTTTTAAAATAGCACGCATTTCCTTATATTAACTTACTCAATGAGGTCTAACTCCCCTCAATTATTTTTTCCAAGATCTCAGGAGTTTACAGTTAGTTATACTTGTATGCATCAGACTTATTCTTCCCTGACTACTTTAT
Organism: Mallotus nudiflorus; assembly: GCA_947683625.1. Lineage (NCBI taxonomy): Eukaryota > Viridiplantae > Streptophyta > Magnoliopsida > Malpighiales > Euphorbiaceae > Mallotus > Mallotus nudiflorus. The sequence goes on from CANTUR010000162.1 coordinate 2,793,144, forward strand.
GTATGTCATGTTAATATTTATTGTCTTATATTTGTACCATAGACACTGCAATAGTAGTTGAACATATGATAAATGTACTTGTATTTGATTAGCTTAAAATTGGATTTATGTATTATTATGTTGATATATGTGCTGAGCATACATTTTTGGAGAGTGATATTCATGATGGATTATAGGAGTTGTTGTGATGTAGTATTGATGGGAGAATATTTTAGAAGTGCATTTCTTGATTTATAAGTTTTGGATTTGTGGTACAGAGAAAATTCTGCCAAATGGATTTATTAGAATTTTAAATTGATTTAATTTTACTATGAAAATAATTTTAAGGCTTACTATAGATTTTGAAAGCTTATCATTTTTCCATTCCCTAATACTAGTCACATGCCCTTTAGGTTCAGGTGGTGACAATTTATATCCAATTTTCTTAAAAAATTATACCAGTGAGATATATATTTTGAAGTTCATTTATAAATAATTTCTTTTAATATTTTCAATAATAAACATAAATTAAAACTAGTAAATTATTATTTACTACTGTATATTATTTTAAATAATTTACATATATAATTAATAAATATTATAAAAATACATAGCATTATGTTAAAAAAAATTATATCTTCAATATTTATTTGACATTTTAATGACAGTGGTTAATAAAATTTTATCAAATAGTTGCTTACCGTAAATAGTTATATCAAATAGACTCCTAATGTATATTGCATCATTTAGTAGCTTAAATCCCACGCTGAAGACTATACATGCGAGAGCAAACAAATAGTTGAATTATATGCAAATAATTGTATGGTAAATAATTATTTAATGTTTATAATAAAAATTATTGTAGGTAGTTTTATTTATATAATTTCAAAAAAAAAGTAAATATATCTACTTTAATTAGATAATTTATTTTAAATACAGTACTATTATTATTACTATTATTAATATTAGAAATAATAAGTTAGTAAAATTATTTTATCAACAAAATTATTATATTTTTATTTATGTGGTTAATATTTTTAATAACTATAATATTAATATTTTGTTAATATTTTTAAGAATTATCTAAATAATAATTTATTAAGTAATGATAGTGAAAGTTAAAAAGGTAAGAATAAGATAGTAAACATTATTTAAAAAAAAAACTCTTGATGAAAAGCTTCAAAATGAAGATTATATGAATGGGTGCTGTTTTGATATCTAATAGTTGGCAGCTCCTTTTCAAAAATAAAAAATTAACCGAGTGAGTTTTTCTAACTGTTGGGAATAGCCATCAACTAAAACAACCACTCTAAGTTCCAAAAATAAATAGTTAGCAAATAACTGTGAAAATTGCATGCTTATAGTGAGAGAGAGAAAATCTTCAAAGCCTAATATATTTCTCAACATGGGAGGAACTTCCTTCATCCCTTCCTTAATGTTTAGTTGCTCATTAGACCTGAAAATAAATTGATACATATTAATTCAAAATATACAATAAACAAATGATTATAGTTAGAAATTAAGAATTTGGGCACTTGCAATGTTATGGAGGCAGCAGGTTGAACTTTATCGCCATAGAGGCTTTCTTCATCTTGAACAACTCCTCCATATGCAGCCATATCTTTAGTTTTTCTTTGGTTCTCGTATGACTATGTGTGGTTGCATTAGTAAGCAAGCAGGAGCAACAAAGTCAAATAATTGGATTTGTTAAAAAAAAAAAGTCAACTAATTTGAGTGAATTGAAGTAATAATCATAATTGATATATATATATATATATATATATATATATATATATATCCTATTTAATTAAAATCTTTATTTCCTATATAAAATACTCAGAAAGGAATGAAAATCAAAGACATTGAAGAAAAAATTCTTGAAACTGAAGACTCCCAAAAAAGAAGGAATACTCTCCCAATTGGTTTAAGACTCCTAGTCAAATAGGAGTCCTACTCTTTTCAGGTTTGAACATCACTATCACTATAAATAGGACCTCATATCTTTTATTCTCATTCATTATATTCTCTTGTATTATGATTGATCTCCTTTTCTCTCTAGATTCTCTCTCTATATACTCTGACTTAAGCATTTAAGGGTTTCTGGGATCCTCCCCACTTCTCGCGTTGCCCTTTGTTGACCTCTTGTAGGATTCCAGCTTAAAAGTTTTGAAAAGCAAGTTACCAAGTGGCATCGTCTGTGGGGACTTTAAGGAAAAAGTCATTCGTGCATATGAAAAATTAAGACGTTGACGCTATGACTTCCAACCCGCCGCTAATCTCAACTCTTGACACTCATATCAACCTCTCTGCCCCCATTCCTCCAATCAATCTGTCAACACCTCTCCCAATAGCAGTACCTCCAACCCTTTTCCAATATGTCGGACCTTCATCTGGTGGTATGGACATTCCTTTTGGAAACACTCAAGGGTGGTCGGCTCTTAGCACTAACTTCCCATATTATGCCCTTTTACAATACTATCACTGACCTATACCTTCCATACCTTTTCCAAATCTAACAGATACACCAACCATAACAATGCATAACCTAAACATTGTGACCCAAACACTCAACCTCACCCTAACAAATAAAGAAGCAATGATACAAAACATCCAAGCTTAGATAGCCCTATGTTAGGTTTTATGATACAAATGCAGTGGAAATATAAAAATTTTATCATGTTCCCAAACCTGGATCCATGTAATTTGACTACTTGATTAAATATAGGGTTTTAAGAATCTTATCAAAACACAAAAGAGGCAAGAAAATCTAGAAGGATGAGAGTAGGTTCACTCCGGTGACACCTTACCTTGAGCTTTTACTTTGATTTAGATTCATATTTTAGATGTCTTTAAAAGAATTCATCCTCTAAAGGTATCCACATGAAAAGGCCTTGATCCAAACAATCCATGTGTGTGCTAGCACGACTTGGTTGTCTCATAACTCAAGAACAAAACTCTCTTTGATTTCATTTTTCTCAAAATGCAGAGAAAATGAATTTTAGGTGGCTCACTTAATTAATCTGTATCAAACCCTAGAGAACATAACATATATATAGAGTTCTCAATTACGGTTTCACTTACCAAACCCTTTTTGGTAAATAGCCATTAAATTTGCATTTTATTTATTTAAATAAAATTAGTAATATATTTATTATTTATTTAGATAACAATTATCATAAATAAATAGTTAAATATATTTATTTCCAAAGAGTTTAATTAGGCTTAATAAGCTTATAATCGTTTTGGGTCTCTTCTAAGTGTGTGACCCCATAGGCTCACATAACATTGGCAGTGGGCTTAAATCTTTGTTTAGGCCTACAAGTCATAAGTGGCCTCTAGCAAGACATTATGACTACCCAAGTCATGTGAAGTCAATAATCCGACATAACCTAATTACAGTGAACATTATAGTCCCTTTATCACATGATATCTGTATTGAACATAAGATATAGAATGTCGTCCTTATATAGTTCAATAATATTATGACTTGATTCAAAGTAGACTGAAAATGATAACTCTTTATCAATTCATTTCAGCATGGCCATGCATTTTCCTTTATTCTAACTCATCAATGGTCCCATAGATATCTTACTCATATTAATGAGGGATAACTTCCTTCTCAATCACTCACATTCCTCATATAACTCATTTCATATCCAACAACATTCTATTTAATCATCTGATTAACGATAATGTTAGAATGTGTCAAAACATAAAATAGCTATGTAGAAAACCATGGTGATTTCAAGGTCAAAGGACTTAAATAATATCACTACAATGAGAAATACTTATGGCAATAATGTATGTAGTATTCTCATAGTGGGTCAATACAGTACATGATCTCTCATCATGTACCTATGAGTTGACTTAATATCTTATATCCATGATTAGTAAAATATAATCATCAGTCAACATCATACTAGCCATATTAATATTTATAAATAAATGGCTAGGGATAATTAGAATAGAACTCTTATTTTAATCTAGGGTTTTACTATCAAGTCACATACTTGATGACCTTAGTAAGAATTAACCATTCAAATAATGATCAGAAAAGGAATGATAATGGAAATACCTCTTTATTAAGAAAATAGAAATGTCAATACATAATCATAAATGATTGACCTAGTGCATATCACTAACACCCTAATGCAACAACAATTAAATACCTTGATTCAAAGTGGCAACCTGGTACCAGCTAACATAGAAAACAACATCAAATCTCTAGAATTACCTAGAGGGAGCAAAGGGAAGAGTTAAGTTTCCAAAAGGGGAATCTAGCTCAATAATTCTGGCTCTCGAAGATTCAAAATTAATCCAAAAGGTTAAAGTGGTTATACACAAAGCCTGTATAAGACCAAGAAAGGAATATGAATGTGTTATTAAAAGGCATAACGCCCTTCATAAGGAGGATAATCTAGATAGAGATCCCAACTAAGTTCAGGATGCTATAACTTGATCAATATGATGGAACCAAAGATCTTATCAACCATATATCCTCATTTAGAACAAGAATGTTGCTCCAGAACATGAATGACATAATCATGTGCAGGGTTTTCCTAAGCATGCTTACAAAGAATGCTAAAAATGGTTTCACCAGCTTCCTGAGAACTCTATCACTTCTTTTGATGACCTGGCAAAGAAGTTCTGAACTAGGTTCATCACCAACATTCCCCCAGCCAAAAACATCAATGACCTTTGAATGTGCTAATAAGAGGTTGATGAATCACTATGAAGCTACCTAGATCTATTCAATAAAGTGGCCATGCAAATCAAAAATCTTGTAGATGAAGTTGCTATCGAAGCCCTTAAGAATGGCACTAGACTCGAAAAACTTAAAGTCAAAATAATGACAAAAGAACTTAGCACTTTTCATGGAGGTGATGGCCATGGTGGTTAAAATGATAAGATGGATAAAGATAGAAGGATGCAAAGGGAGGAAGAAAAAGCACTAGCTAAAAAAGAAAGGTCAAGACCCAAAAAAGCAAGCTTCCCATGAATAAATTTCAGAAACCTGGTGAAAAGATTTGAAAAGGAAGCCGATAGATACACACCTTTAAATACCTCTAGATCTAGGATCCTTATGTGGGTCAGACAGAATAGTGTGGGAATTACCCTAACTAGAAGAATAAACCCAAACCGAAGAGCCACACAAGATAAGGGGCACTATTACCAAAATCACTAGGACTAAGGGTATAACAACGAGGCCTACAAAGAATTGAAGAATGCCATAGAAAGACTAGTGCAAAATGGCAGACTCGATAACTTCACTAACACATCCAGAGGAACTAGGAATCTGAATGTGCAAGGGAGAGACAGGCCAGAACTAAAGAAGTGAACCAACCATGGTCATTAACATGATAAACACAGGAGAAAATGCTGAAAAATAACCTAAAAGGAGTCATGAAGAAGGACCTGCCCTCAAAAAGAGAAAGATCATTGTGTTTGATTCTGAAGACGAGAACCATGTTCGGCACCCCCACAATTATGCCCTGGTGGTAAGTGCATACATTAACAATTATCTAGTGAAGAGGTTACTAGTTGATGACGGAAGCGCCATCAATGCACTGTCTTGGAATGCTTACAAAGCAATGGAGGTTTTGTCAATAACCTGAAAGCTATCCAGAATCCTATTACAAGCTTCTATAGAGGAACCATACAACTAATGGGAATTATAGAGTTAAGTCTAGAATTTGGAAATTGATACTTTAAAGAAATGAAAGTTATCAAAGCCCTATTAAATATATTAAATCTCCCATTAGCATATAATGGTATCATAGGATGGCCAACACTTTACGAAACTGATGCAATCATAAGTATCTGACACCTTACCATGAAGATTCCTATCGAAGGCATAACTCTTACAATCCGCGGAGGTCAGCACATGGCCAAGCAATGCTACCGGATGGTAATCAAACCTCAGACAAAAGCATTCCCCCTAGAAACTTGGGAGATAGAGAAATAAGGAGCCAAACCTGAACTAGTTGATGACACTCAGACATTACAGATTGCTAATGGGAAAACAATAAAGATCAGTCATGAACTTAATTGTGAAACTAAGCGAGGAATAAGTAAACTCCTCATTAAGCACTCAAGAGGTTTTGCCTCTCGGGCATATGAGATAACTAGAGTGGATCCTTAGATTGCCTTACACAACTGGAACATCAGACTAGGGGTGAAGCTAGTGATCTAAAAGAAGATAACTTTTGCATTCGAAAGGTAGAAGATAATAGCCAAAGAAATAAAAAAGCTGCTAGAAGTCGGATTCATCAAAGAAGTTACGCACCCCGAATGGTTAGCCAATGTAGTGCTAGTAAAGAAATCAAATGGCAAGTGTAAAATGTGTGTGGACTATACTGACCTCAACGGGCATGCCCTAAGGATAACTACCCATTACCAATAATTAACCAACTAATATACTCCATTACCGGCCATGGTCTATACAATTTTATAGATGTAGTAGAAGGATATCATGGGATACCAATGACGGAAGAATACTAAGAAAAAACATCCTTCATCACCCATAAAGGTCTTTACTACTATAAAGTAATGCCCTTTGGATTAAAGAACGTTGGAGCAACTTATCAGAGGATAATGAACCATGTACTTCTAAACCAGATCAGGAGACATGTGGAAGTATACATGGACGACATTATTATCAAAAGCAAGCATGCAAAATAGCATCTGCAGATCTAGATCAGGTCTTCTCATTACAGAGCTAGTCCAGGATTAAGCTAAATCTAGAAAAGTGCATCTTCAGAGTCAAGGCAAAAGGTATTGAAGCCAACCCGAAAAAGATGGAGGCCATTCTCAATATGAAAGCTCCAAATACTATCCATGAGGTACAAAAACTAAATGGTAGGATCATAGCTTTGGGATGTTTCATCTCTTGCTCGGCCAAGCAGTGCCTACTACTATTTCGAGCTTTAAAAAATTCCATGAAATTTTTTTGGACTAAAGACTACCAAGAAGCCTTTGAAGATATTAAAAAATTCATATCGTCACCACTTCTGCTCAACAGGCTGGTCCTAGAGTAAATGTTGTACTTATACCTCTCTGTGGGCCAAAAGTGCATAACTTTGGCACTGTGAGAGAGGATAAGAGCCAACAAATTCCAATATACTATATCAATAAAATACTCTGAGGATCTAAGATCTGATACCCAATGTTAGATAAACTGGCCATGGATGTCATCCATGCATCCCGGAAGCTCAGACACTACTTCCAGGCTCATCCCATTATTGTAAGAACCAGCTTCCCCTTCCAAAAAATTCTAAAAAGACTTGAGACTTCGGGCATATTGGTCCAATGCTTAGTATTACTTAGAGAATTGGACATCGACTGCAAGTCCCAGTAGTAGGTGAAGGCTAAAGCATTAGCAAACTTCGTTCAAGAAATGATGTTGGAAGATCTCACCACCACTAGGGCACCAGGATGGAAGCTCTATATCAACGGGGCATCCTCTACTCAAGGATATGGGATTGAGGTTATTATTAAAGGACCGTATAAAGCTCACATCAGGTATGCACTTTGAATAAAGTATAATGCAACCAATAATGCTATGGAATTTGAGGCGCTCATCACATACCTGAAATTGGCTACATAAGATAAAGTTGAGCATCTCATAATACACTCAGACTCTCAATTAGTAGTAAACCATGTTAAAGGGACATTCCAAATTAAAGATCCATATATAGCCAAATACATTGGAAAAGTCATGTAGTTCTTAAGGAAGATTGAGTAAGAAGGGGGACAGTAGGAAATAGTCCAGATACCCTAAAATGAAAACTCAGAAGCTAATCTCTTGGCCAAGTTAATAGCTAAAGAAAATTAGGAGTTTAGAGATATAGAGCTCACTGAAGCACTGATAAGACCTAGCACTAAGGATTCAGATATCATGGAGGCACAAGAAGTCATAGAATGGATGACACTGATCGTCTATTATCTAGAAAATAGGACACTTCCAGAAGCCAAACTAAAAGCTCAAAAACTAAAGACGAAGGTAGCCCACTACTCTATTTATCATGGAGAGCTCTATAGAAGATCCTTCTCACACCCATGGTCTAAATGTATATTATAAGAGGAAGGGGACTATGTACTTAGGGAAATCCATGAAAGAATTTGTGGAGCACACAAATCACATTACACATTAACTAGGAAAGCACTACTATAATGATACTACTGGCCCACCATGTCTAAAGATGCTCAAAAGCTAACTCAGGAATGTCATAAATGCCAGCAGGTCTAGATCTAGATTCTAGGAAAGCAAGAATCTACTACACTCAGACCTATAAGCCTTAAGAAACCCTCTAACCATGTTTTGATAAAATCTCTTATCATTTTCTCAGGATTTCTCTGCTTTGCCCAACTTCCTTTCTAGATTGACAATCTAGGAGTCTTGCTCCTCGATCCTCCTCATTAGTTGAGCTTGATTATGCTCCAGCTCAACCACCTTCTTCTGGCTTGCCTTTGCCTCAGACTTAGCCTCTGTATATTTAGTATAGCAGAGTTCCAGCACCACATTTGCATTGTCCACCTTTTTTTCAAAGTTGATCACTATATCCCGACCTCCATCTCTTTTAGGTTGTACTAGCTCTTCAAAAAGAAATATTCATCCTTCGCTAATAGCAAAGCCCGATTCATCTGAGAAAAGAAAATTTCTATCATTACCTTGAAACCCAAAGCATAAAAGATCAAATAACATTGAACACTTACTTCTAGTGAATGCCCAATCATGGACCTAAAAAGATCCTCACGGCCCTCCTCTGTCTAGTGCTACATATCAACTAGTAGCCTTAAGGACTCAACATACTGATCTCTAACTTGGGCATTCGAGACACTTGGAGGTTTTGATTTTGTTCAAAATCTAAGTCCTCATGTTCGGACACCTAGAGAGCCTCAGATGCTAGACAACTATCTCCTCATCTAGCTCCTCAATATCAGAGTCTCTGTCTATGAGCTACCTTTTTTGCCTCCTGCCGTTCTCAGTTTGAGAAGACCCAGTTACAAATTTCTCCTTCATATTGATAATAACTTCATCCAGGACTACAGGCGCTACAGGCTCAAGTGATGAAGAGGAGACCTAAGCTTCTACTTGCATCTCTAACTCATCAACTACAAGTTAAATCCCATCCACAAATGCAAAAAAGTCATCCATCTACAAATAAAAAGATAAAAATAGAAGTCAGAGAGATACCTTTTGATGATGAAAATGTACCAGTAGATTATACACAATTTGGGCAGACTCTCCATGGGTATCTTCTTGATACATCTTCGGCTAACTGAGCATTGGCTAGACCATTGAGATGAAGTCTTAGGACTATCTTGGTATCATTGTCGAACAACTTCAGAGGCCACTTCACCTTATGGCATTCATTGGACCATATTCACTGACCATCCACAAAATTTGAGTAGTGCTCAACAATAAAAAATTTATTTCTCCACTTCTTATAAAGGTCCAAAAGCTTCACTAAAAGGCTATGGTTAGGGATGGCTGATAATGAGAACATCAACTCCCCCTTTCTTCTTATTCAGAGTATACAAGTATTATAAGACATTTAAGTCTAACTCCCTACCCTCCTTATGCATCAACTGTATAAACTCGGTTAAAATCTAGTAACTATTGGGATGAAGCTGATTTGGTGCTATGTTATACCTATTCAAGGATGTTTTTACAAAAGGATCTAGAGGGAACTTTAGAACTAATCTAATTAGTCAAAATACACAACTAACCTATTAAAGCCAAGTATGGAAGTATGGGCTATAAATTTCTTATCGACAATATGCATGGTGAAATCAGTAGGAATATTAAAATGCTTATGATACCACCCTAATAACTCTTCATCTATTCTAGAAAAAAACATATTAAAGCTAACTTGTTCCCTGGGTGCCATGGATTTATCTAATAGGGAAAAAAAAGCAAGGTAAGAAGGAAGAAAAGGATCACTTGGTTATAGAATGCAGGGGTTGTTGCAAGAAAAGCCTGATGATAGAAGCAAGAGGAAGCAAAGAAGATTGAAGAAGCTAACAAGATAGCAAGAAGCAAAATTGCAACACATCAAAGAAACAAAGATACTTATAAGACAACAGAAGGCTCTAGAAAAGACCATTAACTACCCTCATAAATACTTCAATTCCTCCCATATCATTAAGGGTAGTTTGGGAAATAGAAAAACCCATTAATTGAGCAAGTCATCATTATGGCAGTAGAAACATCTCATCTTTTAATACACGAATAGACGTGGTGGTTACACAATTCAAATTTTAAAAAAAAGGGGCATCAAAATGACATAGCAGTTATCCATCCCAGACGCACCACTGCCAGCTGTCTCTCCACCCCAAGCATCATAAGCTCTAGTATCAATGTCCAGTAAATGGAAACAAGCACCCTCAAGTCGCTTCTATAGTACTGAGGTTTGACATCCGAGCCACACTTTCAAGGCACCGAGACCATACAACACTTGGGTTGCTCTTCTAATGCACCAAGAATATAAGTCTAGTGATTGAAGCTGGCACCCTCATGTTGCTTTTATAGTACTGAGGTTTCAAGCATGTAAGCCTTGCATCCTTACACTGAGCATTTAAGCCTCAAGCATCTAAGTTCAGTGACTGAAGTTGGCACCCTCAGGTTGCTTTTATAACACTAAGGATCAGCACTCAGGCCGTGCTTTTTATGCGTCGAACATCAAAATTCCAATGACGATTAGTTCTATCACTTTGTCTCCACACTAATGAGTTAATCCATTACATATCCTTTTGTTCAGATTCATGTGAAGTTGGTTCAACTTCCAAGTAAAGTGGGTTGATAGGGCTTCTTTTCAGTCTATCCATTATGTTCAGGATTTCCTGTGCTAAGGTTTTAGAGCTTTGACTCATTCTTTTTAGTCTACCACCTTTCCATACCCAAATACAAGAAGACCCCAATGTACCTATGGTGGCTATAAAACAAGGTGTTAGTATGATGAATGAGATGCATGTATACGTGATGCATGTGCTATACAATAAGTAGCAAGTATTAATCAAGTGTACAACATACATCCTTCCAACCTTATTCCTCCCACACACATGTTTAATGGTGAGTCTCTTGTCCTAGGATTTTTTGCCTTGGTCTTAATATCAATAAGGGATATCAGGGACTAACATGTGTGCTAGATCTCTTTTAAAATAGTAAATCATATAAACAACATTTCTAGGTATAAAGGTCTAGCCCAATCGTTATTACCCCTAGGGGCTTCAAAAGTATGGGCTTGGACTTTTATAGATAGAAATACCTCATGGCAATAAGCATAGAAATAATATTTCTATGTATAAAGGTCTAGCCCAATCTTTACTACCCTAAGGGGCTTCAAACGTATGGGCCTAGACTTTTATAAATAGAAATATCTCATGCTAAAAATCATACAAGCAATTTTTGGTAGATCCTAGGGGAAGTAACTAAGCCATTATATAGGGTTAGGGTCTGTTAAAAAGTAAAAGTTCCCTTAGCAAGATGCCCTCATTTAGGATTTGAGTTACACGCCAAGGTCAGAGGGGCCTAGTATCCTTTACAAACTCAAGAGAAGACTAACCCCTTTTAGGACATGGGGTACAGACTCTAGTCAGATGAGCCTAGTAATCTCTCTTGAACTGAGTTAAGGCCAAGAGTGAGGGTTAGCCAATTTATAACTCCACAAAGCTAGTATAATCATGGAATCATAAACCAATGCCATTGGTTTAATAGGGACATGAAAAATGAATGCAAGAATAAAATAATAATTAATAAAATAACTCTAAAGAACACAAGTAGAATTAGTATCTCTTATCCCTAGTGGAGTCGCCACTGTACATGGCGAGGTTTAGAGTGCACCCAAGATTTTAGCAACCGAGACACTGTTTGGGCTCAAGATCTTAGGGAACACACTACTATGTCACAAAGTCATAGCGTGGAGATGAGGAGTCACCACCCAAAATAATAACTGGGACAAATTGAAAGGTGGTACTCGATTCTCTAAAACAAAGCTAGCACCACAATTAGGAAATTCAGGGAACGGAATACTAACTTCTTTCAGTCATGTGTTCATTTAGATTTATTTTATGAATTAGTATTTTATTCTCTAATTACATGAAATTTTATTTAAACCCTAATTAAACATCCATTTAACCCAAAAGGCAATAGGTCATTCAATTACATGTAAAAATACATATAAAAGGCATGCAACGTCCCTAAGTCTAAACTAGGTTAATTTTATTAATTAAAATTAGCTAATTCTACTTTTTTTCACAAGTGAATTGGATTAAGGATGGACTTACATGTTAATAAGTGAGCCTAAGTCTATTCATTTTAATTTTAACTAAAAATGGGCCTATAGTCTACAAATTCTTTAACGAAAGGAATTAATTAATGGGCCTAATTCTAACCTAATTTTAATTAAGTGATGTGATCCTAAATCTATTTATTTTAAAAGAAATGAAATTAATGGGCTGAGCTATGTCTAAATTAATTTTAGTCAACCTAAAATATGGGCCTAAGTCTAAATTAACCGAATAGGCCTAAGTTGATTTTTGTTAGTTAATCTGAACTAATTTCAAGCCTATTTTTATTTAGTAGTTTGGATCCTAACGTGGGCTTGGGGCCCAAATCATATAAAAATAAGCAAACAAGTCCAAAAACATAAAAAAATTATCAAAACAATCAAATAAAATATCAAACAAGCAATTAAATTATTTATTCTAAAAAACCCTAGTTTTAATTAACATGCAACCTAAATTAACCTAATGTCTCCATTTATTTTAATTAAGATTTACCAAATTAACTTAATTTACTACTTAATTTTAATAGTGTAAGAAATTAAAGAATATTCACTATTTCCCACTATTAGGATTATTACAACCTACTATACATAAATTAAAATTAATTTAATTACAATCTAAAACAAAAGAAAATTAAAAGAATGTATAAATCAAAAATCCTAAATCCTATGGGAGTTTGCAAATCTTAATCCATTCATTACTGATTAATTTTTATATTTTTTATTTGTTTTAATTGATGTTTTATGGTACCCTAGAGATGAGGTTAAAATGAGAATGAACCAAAAATAAAATAAATAAATCAAATAAAAAAAGAAAAAAAAAGAAAAGAGTCGAAGATGATGTGCAAATGTTGTTGGAATGCCTCTCAGATTGGGATTGTCACCATTTTGAAATTGACTCTGTTACTTTTCTTCTTGATTTCCTGGAGTTCAAAAACACAAAGAATGTATTTTCTTCCTTTTGAAAAGGTTTTTTTGAAATCTGTAGTATAAAGGTTTTTTTGTGTTAATTTTTTTCTCTCCTTTTTCTTTCTAATTTTTCTTCAAAAAACCCTAGCCTCTCTAGTCCCAAACCTCCTCTCTTTGTCACTTTCCTTTCCTTTTATCCTCAGCTAACAACTCTCAGATGATCATAACACTGCTAACCTTTTGCATGATCATAGGAGAGGCAGGATAAAAGAGTTCTATTTTTCTTTTCAAAATAAAAAATCAGGATAAAAGGATTTCAGAAAGAGAAAATACATGTAATGGATGTGTACTATACATGAAAAATATTAAAAATAATTTTTTATTAAAATAAATTAATTTTGGACTAATTAGAAAACAGTTTAATACTGAAAAAATAATGGAAAATACTGAAAAAATACGAATGTCCATAATGCCGATTGGCATTATGCCAATGCCAATCGACATTTGGCTAATGTCGATTAGCATTAGGCTAATGCTAGTCAACATTAGCTAAATGTCAATTGGTCATTTGCTCAGTGGCCCTGAAAAGTTAAAAAATTTTAAAAAAACATTTATAGAATCAACATTTTGCAATTAGTTTCAAAAACACTATAATTTAGTCCATGAAATCTCAAATTTCAGCACTAGAGATCAATTTCTTGATTAATTTTTCATCGTAGGGGCCTTCGTCATACTATGCACAATTGTATCATGAAATTGGGTACTTACAAACACGATGCAGTTAACTCACTAAATTGGGTGATTGTCGATTAACTCACTAAATCAGCTTACTTTTTACCTGTGAAAGTGAGTTACTCACTAGATAAACTTACTAAAATCTATATAAAAGAAGTGGTAAGATTTCATGGTGTTCCATTTTTTTTATTGTATTATACTGGGATCTAAGATTTACATTTAGATTTTGGCCAAGTTTGCAGCATGCTTTGGGTACTAAGTTAAGGTTTAGTATAACTTTTCATCCTCAAATAGATGGTCAGTCATAGAGGATAAGCCAGACATTAAAAGACATGCTTCAAACATGTGTGATGGAATTATAGGGTAGCCGGGATAAACATCTATCATTGATGGAATTTTCCTACAACACCTTTCAGTCTAGTTTAGGAATGACACCCTATGAAACACTATATTGTAGGAAGTACAAAACTCTAGTTTGTTGGGATGATGTTGGGGAAAGATAATTAGTTGGTCCAAAAATTATGCAAATGATAATAGAGAAGATTTAATTAATTCAAGATCAACTAAAAAAAGCCATAAATAGATAAAAGAGTTATGAAAACTTAAAAAGGGAATCGATTGAATATGCTATGGATGACAATGTCTTCCTATAGATTTTACCTTGGAAAGGAATCTTACAATTTAGTAAAATGGGAAAACTAATCCCTAGGTATATTGGTCCATATGAGGTGATTGAGAGAGTTGATCCAATAGCCTATAGGTTGGCCTTATCTAAAGAATTGTCTCAAATTCATAATGTTTTCCATGTGTCAATGTTGAGGAGGTATAGGAGCGATCCTAATCGCCTTAAAGAAAACTAATCTTATAAAGAAGAGCCAATTGCAATTATTGCTAGGGAAACCAAGGTGCTGAGAAATAAAATCATACCTTTGGTGAAAGTGTTATGGAAACACTATAGGAGAGAGGAAGCTACATAAGAGTGAGAGGAAGACATGAGAAACTAATACCCTCATTTGTTTTTACCCAATTTAAGGATAAATTTTTCTAAGGTAGGGAGAATTATCACACCCGTACTCTAACTCTAAGTATATTTGCATTCATTAAACATTACATGTGCATACTATATATTGATTAAATTTAAGTATACGTTAATGTCTATATATATATATATAGGAAAGAACTCAATTGTAGCAAATGATTGTCCTTGACTGAACAATTAAAAGCTTGAGGATTTATAAGTAACTTAAGCATTTCATTAAGGATCAAAAGGATTATTTTACATATTATTTAATTATTTTTTTGGATATGTTATGAGGAGCTACCATTAATAGAAAGAAAGAAAGCAAGAAAAGAAAAGCAAAGAAAAGAAAAAGAGAAAAGTTAGCTTATTCATTTCCTCTTATATTAGTGATTTTTCAAACAAAATTGAAGATCTAAAGTACAATTAATTCTATAATCTTAATCCTAAGACACTTTAGTGATTTATTTGGTAAATAATTTTAGTATTTTGGTTTATTTAATTTAGTATTCTTAAGTTGTTGAATTCGAGTTTAATAAGTCTGGTTTATCAACCTCTGTAATTTGATCATATCTTAATCTAGATTACTTTATATTAAGTGTTATTTGATAATGTAGAACCTTTGAATAATTATCTAAAATTTTTTCTCTTTGAGCTTCTGATTCAGTCTCTACTTTAGGGTAATAAAAGAAAACATTTTATTGCTCAGACTGTCAGTTTCTTTGAGCTAATTATAATTCATTATATATAACTCTATTTGTGGGAGTCCAATCGATGAAAATTTTTTATAACATGTTTTAGACATATATATCTATGATTGATTAAAATTTTAGCTCAAAATTCCTTTTAAAGTTTTTAAATTCAGCTCTAAAAGCGGCTATTCTGATAATGTGAACTAGGTTTATAGAGTTTATAAGTTAAAACTAGTCTAGATACTTTTCATATATCTTGAGCCAGAAAACTCAAAATTAATTTTAGTTTAAGTATAAAAAAAATTAAAAGAGTTTTCTAAACTTTATAGTTTTGATCCAGAGCTGATTATATATGAATAGTGGACTAATAGACTTGTACTTTTTATTACTTAATCTGTCTGAGTAATTGAGCTACTTGTAATACCACCTTTATAATTTTATTTGTGGTTATCAAATGGAAGTGAAATATTTTTTAAAGTTACTAAACATGAAGACCTAAGTTTGGTTAAAATTTAAGGTTAAAATTCATTTTCTATAGGTCAAAGCAATTTTTGAAATATAAGCTTGAAAACAACCCTTGTAGAGTTAAGTTAATTTGCATATGTTGTATATAGTTTGGGACTGCATGGTTAGGTAAGCACATGAGATTGTTATGTTGATGATTTATAAATGAAATTGCATATGTTAGGTGCTAGAAAAGGTAAGGGAAGTGCAGGTGCAAGTTAAGCAAATTTGGTGAATCAAGTTTATATGTTTATAGGCTATTTTGGTCAGTAGATGTTCAAGCTCTTCCCATATTTTTATATCAAAATTTTAAATGAGCTTTTTAATGTTTTTTTATGAACTTGATTTGATGTATTGAAATTGATTTAATTCAGCTTGTTGTTACTTGAATTATTCAAGCTTTGAAATAATGAAAAGGTTTTAAATTCACAAGTTTAAAGTGTTACTACATTATGCCTTTTATTTTGCAAGCTGAATGAGATTTATTTTAGTTACTTGATGATTTGAGATTATTTTGGATACTCAATTATTTAAATGAGATTATAATCATTTTGATTTTATTCCTTTGAATTTTAATAAGAAGTGGTTTGATTTGTAATACTATGATGAGCTATAAATATGATAGAATGGTTTTAATGAATTTGGATGAAATGATATTTGTTTTGTGCATTACCTCATTATATGAGATGGATAAATGTATTGAGGTGATATATGCATATTTGAAATTGTGTTGGTTGTTATTGCACAATAAACAATAGGGCACTTGATTACAGGATGGTAAAGGAAGAAGGGTCATTCCATGCTAATGTAGTTGAAGGGTTAACCTTCAAGTGTGCCTAAAGAGTGAGTTTATGATGGCCTGTATGTTATCGTTGAGTTGTGATGCTTGTTATAGGGATGGTTAGTACAAATGAAAGGTTGTATTGATATCTACAAAGGCACATGTTTCAGTTGACTGAGCTTTGAATATGTTTGAAAGTAAGATTGAATTGGATATTTTGAGTGAATGATAATTTGATTATTAAAAGCTTTTGTATTTTAATTTGAGATGTTTATTACATTTAATTTAGCTAAACTATTTTCTGCTTGTAATATGTATTCATTGAGTATTTATGTACTCATTTTACTATGTTTTATAAAAAATTTCAGATATCAGGGTTTAATAGTTAGTGAATAAAGTTGAGTGAGTGTTGATAGAAGTTTCAGAATAAGGTTTGCCAATATCCTCATTAGAGTAGCCTTTTTCCTTTATTTATGAAGATTATTGTATAAGTGTTGTAAAACATTGGTGGTTAAGCCATATTTAAAAATTTAATATTTATATTATCCACTTATTTTTTTATGTATTTCACTATTCATAAATAGTATTTCACTGTTCATAAATACATATTTTACTATTAATAAAATAGTATTTCACTATTCAAAAAATATAGGTAGTATTTTAAAAGTTCTTATTCTCTAAATATAAAGTATGTATAATACTAAACTTTTATAAGAGATAAATTTTGAATCCTCTTGCAAATATAATGATATTATAATAAAAATTGATTAAATTGAGCAATTTTTTTAGTGATTGATTTTAAATGTCCATCTCGGGCTATGTGAGACAAAGTGTGACAAAGAAAATAAAATAGGAAGAAATAGTTAGGAGCAAAATCACTACATGTTAAAATTTTCCTTTGGTGTAATCTTCCTTTGTAATCTTACTTTTTTGCAAGCTAAATTTTTATATATTCTTAACTGATAATGTTCAATTTTTAAAAAAGTGTAGTTGTGCATTTCATCTTTGTTATGAACATGAATTTCACTATAACCAATCATAGGAAACTGTTATAACCCGAATTTTTTATAAATTATGAAATTAATTTTTGGAATTTGCAGTGTTGATAAATTTTTTATTCATTTGTTATATTATGGTTATTTTGTGAAATTAAATTAAATTCAAGTGTTATTATTTACTTTATTATATTATGGTGGTATTATTATTAATTTGAAATTTAAAATTAAAATTTATTGTTATATATTATTTAATATTATTATTATTTGTAAATTATGTTAATGTGGTGTATTTTAATATTGTGCTGAGAATTTTTATATACAATTGTTCTAATAAAATAAATAAATAAAATAAAATAACTTTTTATACAAAAACATTTTTTTTCTTTTCTTTTTCCCTCTCTCTCTTTTCTTTCCTTTCTTTCTTTTCTTTTCCCCTCTCAGTTCCCTTCTTCCTCACGTAGTAGCCCCTACACTCGATGAACCAGCAACCCCATGACACCATTTCATCACCTTGCCACCGCATGTGCCCTCACCAGCAGCAATAGTAACGACGACTTCTTTACCTTTACGGTTCGACGAGCTCTTTTCTTCTCTCCTCTCTTTAATTTCATTTCTTGTTGAAACTTCTTCTCCTCAATGGCATCTATTCTGGTCATCTTAAGTCAAGCTCCATAGCTCATTCTATTCCTCTTGACATGGGCTTTGATTCCCCTAAGGTGATTTCCCTAAACAACTTTGAATTTAACTCCAATTTTGATGATTTGATTATAGGGTTCATATATTTGATTTGTTGATTTTGAGTTTAATTAGTTTGATTCATGTTAAATTGGCCTTGGATTATTTAAATTGAAGTTTTAAGCTTTCAAAAAATGTATTTAAATTCGATTTTGGAGATAGTTGCGATTTAGGCACTATTCCAAGCTCGGTTATTGTTCACAGGTGTTGTTTTTGGCTCAAAAATGTCTTTTATTTTTAATAAATTCTACTAATTATTTTAAGCATATTTTGTGAAGAAAGATTATTAAAATTATGCATTGAATATTTATTATGAATTTTCAAATGTTTACGTAAAAATTTGATTTTTGGAAAAATTAGTAATTGAAATTATTATTAATTGGTATGTTTTGGATATTTTTTTAGTAATAAATAGTATTAAAATAATTTTGATGAATTATTTACTATTTTTAGCTAATTAATAATAATTTCCATAAATAGATTTGAATAATGGTTTTATCTATTATTTTTGTGATTCAATGAATTTTTCGTTATTTTTATTATTATATACTTAGGCAATTTAAATAATTATTGGTAATTTAAGCTATTTGATTTCGAATATTTGAAAAATGGGTTTTATTAATATTATTTAATTATATTTGGAATTTTATTATTTATTTTAAAAATAAATATCTTTGATGCTTTTATTATTAAAATAATTTGAATTGTGGTAATTTATGATTTTTATGAGTTTTGGTGAATTATTAGTATTTATTATTATTTTATTGATTTTGATTCTATTGGTTATCAATTGGGCAATAATTGTAGTTCAAGGGCCCAACCCGAGAAGTTGAGTTTTGTGAATATTTGAAGTGTGTTTGCATGTAGGATTGACTTTATTTTTAGTAAAGAGTCATTCGTTTTATAGAGGAGACTCTACCAAATTTTAGGTAGAATTCTCATAAAATGTGACATCAGGTCAGTCTTGAGTTTTAATTTTTTGTCGAGTTGTGTCCTAAATTGAGTCATTGTTTAGAAATTCTAGAAGTATTAAATTATGATTTCGATTCTAATATATTATTGTTGTTATTATTTTCCTTAGTTGCTCCATGAGTTAGGCTTATAAGATCGGGCTAGCTAAGCCAAGGTAGAGGAACTCACTTGAACTATGAGTTATTATTATATGTACACATTGCAAGTAGGAAATATATTGTGAGCATCCATATTTTGAATAAATATGAATTTCATTATGCTTTAATTCATTAATTGTTATTATTTTGATTATTTCGAATATATATATTTTCATATATATTTGCATGTGATTATTAAATTGTGAAAATGGATGTTGTTTATATTTTATGGTGAATTTCTTTACTTTAATTTATGAAAGAACATTTTGGAGAATAGTTGTAGAATATGCCAACTAGTGGGTCACACTAGGGCTGTTGTGCAACGGTACACTAGAAATTAGGATCTGAACTTTGATTGATTGCAGATATGGAAATAACGATTATGGTGAATGATGGATAAAAGGGTGTGACTATGGATCCTCGGTTGACTTGTAAGGTACTTAGGGCCAGTTAGCACCGGAAGTGGAATTGTTGATCCTCGGTTGACCCTTTTTGTACTAAGGGCCAGTCCACTGCCAAAAAGTTGGATAAATAATATTTTTGTAGTTATGGAAAGCCTGTTGGATAGTGAATTGCAGTGATCGAGGTTACAAAAAAATTTAGGGATTCTGATTGAGGTTACATTTATTTTTATAATAAAAATGGATTTCAAGCGTTTATATGAAATGCATGTATATATATTGAATAAATATAAATCTATTACTATACTGATACTTGAGTCTCTATGTTTTTAGGTTACATGTATATATATAATAATAATTCACTTATTGAGGTCTAACCTCCCTCAAATATTTTTTCAAGATCTTCTACTTTAGACTCCACATCAATTCTATTCACCAGACTCTTTCTTCACCAGCCGATATGTAAACTTTGAACTAATATATTTCTTATATTTTAGTAAACGTTGCAGTAACAGTGTATCTTGTTGTAGTATCTGTTATTTTTTAGATTGAGATTCTATATTTGAATAATTTTATTAATATATTTTATTATATTATGTTATGAGGATTTCTTTTATATTATTTAAAGTTTTAAATGGATGAGGTACTTTGTGATATGTTGTATGAGTTTTTATTTTTAAGGCTTGCTATGGGTTCCGGATTCATGAGAATTCCCATTCCCTAGAGCTGGTCATGATTCCTTGGTTTAGGTTGTGATAAAAAACTTCACAATCAATCATACTGACTATTTATAAAACACCTTATATAACTACAGGCTAATTTATACTATCAAACTTATGTCTTCCATTGCCTAATTCTTAATTCAAATTATTTTTTTTATGGAAAATAAAAGTGATATAACATTAGTTATAAGTAATTTAAGAATTTCATGACTATTTTTTTATAGGCCAAAAAAATAAAGTGAAAATGATCACATTAAATTTATTTTGTATATATAGAGGTATAAAAATAAATACAAACTAAATAAAATAAAACTATAACTATAGGTGGTAGAGTTTAGCGTGTGCCTAAGTGTTTGGCAACCATGACACTGTGTGGGCTCGAGGCCCACTAAGAAATATGAAATAGGTCATAAAGCCTACTTGGACATGGAGATGCCACCCGGGTAAAAGCCGAGAAATTGTTCAACAATTGGATCCTATAAAGGTTCCCAGAAGCCGTCATCAGAGATTGGGTTCAAAAACTAGGTAAAGGGTTTTGGAATGCCCACCCAACCTTAATGTTGGGCTCTATTTGTGTTTTGTGTTTTATTACCTTTAATTGTTTAATTATTTCCTTATTTACATTTAAAATTGCACTTGCCTCCATCCACTTTCCATGTTTTACAATTAAGTCCAAGTTTGCACATTAATCCAATTTCCATGCTTATAGCTCGACATTTAATATAAATAATACAAATAATAAAAATTTATAACCATGCATTCCAAATGAATGGGGAAAGGATTAAGGATTACAATGCTTTGTTCAAAGAAATGTAAAATAAACCAAAAGTAAACATCATTGAACTATGCATAAATATAAACAAAAGGGGAAGAGAGTCAGGGGCTAGATTGGCTGATCAAGATCATTATGATTCCCTATAATACACAAAATATTAACTTCTAGAAACATGTAAAATCTTACAAAAGGAACCATCAAGTCAATTCATAGATAGGATGCTAATAAAGATGGCAAATATTTAAATGTTGACCAAATAAAGTAATAAACATGATCATATAAAGAAAAATAAAAATACAAAAGCATGGAAATATGAATCATACATAGGCTATAAAGAACATTAAGGCAAATTGCATAAGACTCTATCATAGTGGCTTTCACTTTATTGTAGAGAGGTGATGCCTTTTCTAATCAACAGGCGTAAAAGATTCTGAAAAGAGCTAAAAATTTCAATCTTAAGTAAAGAATATCTCATGCAAATAACACAAACTTACAACTACATTTAATACTTTAATAGATCATGTTGAGAACATGGCATGAGGTGATCAAAGGAAATAAGAAGTATATGAACAAGCAAGTAAACAAAGAATTATACAAATCTATAAATCTAATATTGAAAAGAAGTGAAGATCATTATTGATATATGAGATATTAATCCAAAATAGTTAGCCTCAAAGATTGTTTAATATTGATCTCCACTCAAAATGCAAGATTTCACCTTCTTCTTTTTTAATAAATGGACCTTCAAGTAAGGTCTTTCCCTTTATCCTTCTCAAGGGTGTTTTTCCGTCTTTTTCCTAGAGCCCCTTCTCTCTAAAAACTCTCTTTTTTTTAGTTGATAATGAGTGCCTCTTTTTTTTTATTTCCTTTAACCCCTTTTACACTAGCCATCCTTATTCCCCCAAGACACTGCCCTCTCTTTCTTCATGATGTGAGCACTTTTCAAGCCCCCTTTTTGCCTTAAAAATCCACCATTTATGCTCAAGGTTCAGAGGGATAAAATTTGGGCTCACCCACTTACTTGTCACTATCATTTCTTGATTTTAATTCTATATAAGTGGACTGATGAAGAGGGGTCACCTCATAATAGAGGTGATCACCTCATTGATGAGGTGATCGCCTTAATGGCCCTGACAGCTATTTTTAAATTTTGGCTAATGTGGGCTTTGGGCTTGGATTTGCATGGGTTTGGGCTTAAAATGGGTTTGGATTCTTAGGTCCATTCTCAAGAAGATTTTGGGACTCCCTTACATTCAAGATTCATATTTTCTCATCATTGAGCTTTATTGTGGGCTAATCAAACTAAGCATCCACAGCTCACCCCCTATCGTGGGCCGATCAAACTGAGCACCCACAATTCACCCCTATCGCGAGTCAATCGAATCAAGTGTCTATAGTTTGCCCCTGATTTTTTGAAACACTAAATGCATGCAATGACAATTTTTTGAAAAATCACATGCACAACACAAGAAAATGATAAACAACACATTTGAATTCCAAGTTACACTCAAGAGATGAATTCTTCAATCTTGAAATCTGATCATGATCCTTGGGTTTTCCTAGCCCTATTAGCCACTTATTAATATTTGGTAAATTATTTGAAAATGACAACCTTCAGGTTTTCCTAGCCCAATACAAAACTTAACAAACTCTTGAGTTTTCCTGGCCTAATCGTCACTTAACTGATACAAAGACTCTTAGGTTTTCCTGGCCTGATCATCACTTGATTAGAACATAGACTCTCAAGTTTTCCTGGCCTAATATATCACTTAACCGAAACACAAACTCTTGGGTTTTCCTAGCCCGATCTCTATTCAACTAAAATAAAAACTCTTGGGTTTTCCTGGTCCAATTATCACTCCACTGAAATGAAGACTCTCAGGTTTTCTTGGCTCAATTGTCACTCAACTGAAATGAAGACTCTCGGGTTAACCTAGCCTAATAATCACTCAATTAAAATGAAGACTCTCAAGCTTTCCTATCTTGATCATTACTCAATTGAAACACAAACTTTTAGACTTTCCTATCCTGATTGCCATTCAATTGAAACATAAACTCTCAGACTTCAAAGATACAACCTAAATAACCCTTTCTTAACTACGAGCTTTAGGGATATAACTCGAACAACCCTTCTCAACTATAAGCTTTGGGGATACAATTCGAATAGCCCTTATTAACTATGAGCTTTAGGGATATAACCTAAACAACCCTTTCTTAATCATGAGCTTCAAGGATACAACCCAAATAGCCCTTTCTTTTGAGACATAACCCTTAGGTTTTTCTAGCCAAGAGGTAGTCCTTTATCATAAGCAGGAAACTCATGCCATCATCCTCAAGTTTTCTTAGCCCGAGAGGTAGTCCCTTATCACAAGCAGGAAACTCATGCTATTATCCTTGGGTTTTCTTAAATCGAAAGGTAGTCCCTAAATTCTTACACTTCAATTAGAGAAAATCCATAGCTTTCCCTCAGTTATAGGCTAATCAAATTAGGAAATGAATGCTTATGAACACTAAGACTTTGATAAACAAATAAAAAACAAAGAGAACAATAATGGATGCCATACGGACACAGAGGTGTCAGACAAAAAATTAAAAAAGAAGCCATATAGCCACACAAGCATCAGGCGAGAACACATAAGAAAACCTATATAGCATACAGGCATTAAGTAATAAACACATAAAAAAGTTGTATAGCTATACAGACATCAAGAAAGAAACACACAAAGAGAAGCAGTACAATCAAGTAGGCATCATGCAAAAATAACAACAATAAATATTGTATAGGCTCAGGGGCCTCAGGTAAGGATAAACGAAAATTGCCATATATCCTCTAGGGTGTCTGACAGGACAACACTAAATAAAATATGCATAAAATAAAATCAAATAGAAGGCACCATATAGCCTCTAAGGTGTCAGGCAAACCATGTAAAATAAGCCATATGGCGTCATAGGTGTTAGACGAAATCAAATAAAGCAACTAAATCAAAACAAGCCATATAGCCTTACAAGGTGTCAGGCAAAAATAATAATAAAAAAAAGTTGTATAGCCACTTAAGTGTCAGGTGAAAAAAACAATAATGAATATCATATAGCCTTGGGGGCATCATGTAAGGATAAACGGAAAGTGCCATATGTCCTCTAGGGCATCTGACAGGACAATAACAAATAAAATATGCATAAAATAAGATCAAATAGAAGATGCTATATAGCCTCTTGGGTGTTAGGTGAAGACAACAAAATAAATGATGTAGCCTTATAGGCATTTAAGCAAAATCAAACAAAACAAGTAAATCAAAACAAGTCGTATAGCCTTATGAGGGTCACGTAAAACCAAACAAGAAAAGTGCATCTCAAGCACTTGAGTTAGCTTCCTGTATTACACATTCAGAAAAGAGTCCAAAACTGATGTATGAATGGTCATGATCTTTAGAAGCTCACAAAAGTGTTTTGACAACACATGCTTGTATGGTGTGTGTAATGCTTATGGAAAACATGCATTATTCTAATGTACTTAAGCATGAAATCTAAAAAATGATTTTTGTAAAATAATTCTGTGTATGCATGAATAATCAAGAAAATAGTTAATAGCTAAATGCCTCTCTTATTTAGAATTAATCTTCTAGAATTGGTCCTTATCTTATCAAAGAAAATAGATTTAAGTGTATCAAGACCAACTTATCCAAATGGAGTATAATTTAAGACCCCCTCACAATCAAATTGGGATTATGATAAAAACACATGCCCCTAGCTTAGTTGCTTCCTTGGAATGCTTTGTTATTGTATGATGATTGTGCTTGACCCTTTGTTTGTTCCCCAACTTATAGAAAAGCTTTGTTGCTTATGATAAGGCTCAACTTATCTCAAAAAATTGCCCCCCAGTTAAGGACTTGATTGACTCTCTCTCTCTTTCACTTTAAAGCAAAATATTATAATCTTTTAAACTACTCTTCTTAGAATGAAAATGTAACCAATTCTATTTTATATTCTATCTTTTGCCTAGGTCGCTTCCTTTTTGGGAGTTCTCAAACCTAGCAGGGTTTTTCATTTTTTTTCTTTTTATTTTCCCTCTTTTACCTAGGTTGCTCCCTTTCTAGGAGTTTTCAACCTAACTAGGCGGCTACAAATTCATGGTTATGGTCGATCACTTTTGTTATGCTTGATGTTCATGTTGTCATTTTAGCTACTAACTACTCTTACTACTATTCATCAAACATTGATGTCACTCATGTTGTCGATTGCTACGAAACTGATGAGTCCATGTCTAACACTTAACGTGCTAACAATATGTCAATCATGACTATCTTCACATGATTACTTCTCTATTATAATCAGGTATCCCACGTTATGCTTGTTATTGATCAACCCTTTGTGGGTTTTCTGACCAACTATTTTTTAGCTCACAATTGGTGGGAATTTGATTTGAGAATAAAGACTTTCTAAGGATTTCTTAAAATCAAATTTTCAAATGTTGGTGGCAAAAATAAAGATTTCCCTTTTTCTTTCCCCACACTTTCCTTCTTTTTCTTTTTCCTTTTCTTTTTCTTTCCTTTCTTTGTATGTTCTTTTATTTTCTTTTTGTTTTTGTTTTTTTTTCTTTTTCTTTTATTTTCTTGATGAATATAAGGAATTCATTTTAAGGAAAACTGAGGTTAAATGTACTCGAAGGAAAAGTTTGAAAGTCAAATCTAACATTTTAGTCCTCTCTTTTTATGGTTTTTTTAAATCTCTCTCTCTCATTCAAGCATAAGATTGTATGCACAATTATAACAAAGTAATACCCATGTAAATTAAATAATGAGACATTCATTAGCATGAAAGAAAATATTGTAGCAAAATGTTATTCGAAACCATTACAACCGACAATAATTATTCTTGAGTGTCTAAATCCATGTTAGCTTCAACTTGCACTCCAAAATGATACAATTCTTTGAAGTCCCTTATGCCCATGTCCTTCAATTTCTTAGCTATAGGTGGAATGCAAGCTTCTATGGCTATAACTATTTGATCATATTCTATAGGCCTATGCTTTGTCTGAGCCAACTTCCCTCACAACAGTTTAAGAAGCTTATGAAGGACTCGTTAGGTCATTGCATTGTATTCTATAGCTCGTGAAGGGAAACTTTAAACTGAGAGTTTAGCCTATACTATTTAATGAAGACTGAACACAGCTCCTTCCAGTCTTGTTGGACCTGTGCATTTAGAGAGTAGTACCAATTGATAGCAGCTCCTTCTAAGGATAATGGAAATTTCTTGACAATCTGAGCTTTTGACAACCCAGTGGCCTTTATGTAAGTGACATATTGCTTTAAGTATAAGTAAGGATCATCAGACCCAGAGTATTTCTTCATATTCAAGAATTTTTATTTCGGGAGAAGTGATTCTCTAAAATCTAAATCGAAATCAACATCAGTAAAGTTCAGACTGAGCTCATTGTTCTTCAGTGCGATCTGTAGTTAATTCATCTATTTTGTTAGATCTTTCATCCATTCGATGTCAGTTGAATCTGTTGGTGCTTTTCCTTTCAATTGCTCACCCAAAATAATTTGGTTTCAAAATCATCTTCATTAGAGAGCATCTTTCCTCTAATCTCAACAACTATGCCCCTAACCATTTTTCGTATCTCATCCCTGATCTCTTTCAGTAGTTCTTTCTTGAAATCTTCAACATTAAAATTGTAGGGTCCTGCCATTCTATTTTTTTACTTAGTGGTCTCAATTATCTAATTGAATCTTTGATACTGGTAGGCCAAATCCCGTTGATATTCTTCCAAATAAAAAGAGGCTTATGGCTAAGAAAAATGCATTTTTGAAAGTTACAATGAATGTCAAGTATGCATGAAATGAAAGATTTTTTTTTTTTGAAAATTAAAATGAATGTCATGTATGCATGAAATTTAGGATTTTTTTGTTTTTTTTTTGTGTTTTACTTAAATAAAAATAGACAAACAAACAAATAAGCATGAATTTAGGCATGATTACTTCCACCCTTATTTCTCCCACACACCTGTTCATTAGTGAGTTTCTCATCCTAGGATTTTTTGTCTGGGTTTTAATTATCAATGAGGGATAACAAAACTGAAGCATTCAAGATAACTCTTAAGATGAACAAATAAGTAGTAGGCCTTTGCATAAAAGTAAGGTCCATTATAATGGGTTTTAAAGGCGTGAAATGCTTACTTTGACATAGTCCATTTACAATGGGCCAAGATTTTATGCCAAGGTCCACCATATAGAATAAAACACATGCATTTTGGAATATCCTAAAGGAAGTTTCTAGGTCACTATATGAGCTTGAGTCTCATATGAAAAAGGCTTTGGGTCCTACAATGATATGCCTCTATTACATCTCGCCATTAAAGGGTCCATGTGATGTGGATAAGTATGTGCTATGAGTGATAATAATCAAATACTTCACCGCCAGGTTTGAGTGAAACACAAGCAGCAAGTCAATGACTATTATAGAGTTATTTAGGGATTGAAGCTCACTGTGTGAAAATGTGCAATGAATTCAAAAGATGCAAAAGAAATAAGAAAATAATTAAAAATTATAAAAAAACATTGGAATCAGTTTCTTTATCCCCATTAGAGTCGCCATTGTAGGCAGCAAAGTTTATTGCTCACCCAAGTGTTTGCTGACCATGGCACTGTGTGGGCTTAAGGCCCACTAAGAAATATGAAATAAGTCATAAATCATACTCATAGATGTAGTTGCTACCCAGGTAAAAGTTGGGAAATATTGTATAGCAATTGGATCCCATAGTGGTTCCCAAAAGCCATCATCAGAGATCAGGTTCAAAAACTGGGTATGGGTTTTTAGAATGCCCACCCAACCTTGTGGTTAGCCTCTGTTTATTTATTTTTTATTTATTGCCTTTAATTGTTTAATTATTTCCTATTTACATTCAAAATTGCACTTGCCTCCATCCGCTTTCCAAGTTTTATAATTAAGTCCAAGTTTGCACATTAATATAATTTCTATGGTTGCAGCCTGACATTCAATATAAATAACACAAATAATAATAATTTACAACCATATATTCTAAATGAATAGGGAAATGATTAGGGATTATAATGCTTTGTTCAAAGAAATGTAAAATAAACAAAAAATAAACCTTTGATTTGCTCTTCTAAAAAAAATTATTCTTCTTGATCTAATGATGCAATTTCCTGATAAGCTAGTAGCATTCTTTGATTTGCTCCTATATGACATCTCTCTATATGCTCATAACCTTAGGACCATCAATCTATCTTCTTTAATTGTTGTCTGTGAAATTAAAGATAAAAATAGTACTACTTGGACTAGAACCATTGCTTTTTGTATGTATGCACAATTTTTTTCTAGTTTCATTTCATGGAAATGCTAACACATAAATAGTGATTTTGCTAATAGAAAAGCTATATTTGCTAATTGTTCCTGCCAACCCTTTAACTTATCAACCTCATCAGCTGTAGTCTCATCCATTGAAAATGAAGGATAAGCTTAATATAAACCAATGGGTTAACTGGTTAAGGGGCAATGCAAATGTTAAGATCACATGGGTCTGCCCTTAGTGGAAATTAAAGTTCATGACCATTAACCTATATGATCATAGTGTTCCTATTCCTAGGCTACGTTTCTTTACCTTTTTCTTCCCTTTACATTTTTTTCGTCAGTATGGTCACCCATAGTTAATTGTCACTATTCTTACTAACTTTGAAGGCTTCCCTTTGAGATAGGACTTTCTGGACAAGCTTCGAAGTTTGTGGCCTTATAGGAACCTTGAGCAAAACATGCATTTGAATGCTAAGATGACTACTGATGATAACTACAAGGCTTGGGTTATCATGCAAACTACAGAGCAACTAGGATTTGCTAAGTATAAAAGGACTCAAGTGCTACAGGATGAATCAAAAAAGAAGAAACCTAGACATATTTAAAGTAGTGATCTCATAGATATGGTGTTTTAGGCCGTTCATGCTTTTTTTTTTCCTTTAAGTACTTATGCCTTATAATAAACATAGGATATGAAATATTCAAACAAAAACTTCATTTCAATTTGCTTTATTAATAAGGGACAAAATGAGTACATTTATTACATCAAATGATATAACTTCTGTTATCAACTAGTGCTTTTAGATTTTCTAACTGAATACTTTTCTCTCACTTTTATTTCCCTAATTTCTACCTGACTAACCCTTTATGGGTTTTCTAATCAGTGAGATCACCTCTTTTCTTTTATTCCCTAATTTTTGCCTAATAGCCCTTTATGGGTTTTCTAAAGAGCGAGAATATCCTAATTTTTGCCTAATTAGCCTTTTTAGGTTTTCTAGCCATCGAACTTTTGTTTCTTTATACTATTATTATTTTCTCTTTTTTAAAGATAGTATTTCTTGAGACAATCTAGGTTGATTAGCTTAATGAGCTTATTCCTTTCAAAATCTTATATTTTTGCAACTCCCTTAGGTAAAACTGACTTTACTGAACTTTCCTCTTAGATCAAATACTATTGCTATGGACTATTTTAACACCATGTCTCTAGCCTTTATCTTTCTAAACTTAACCTTCTTATTGAATGATCTTGTTATCCTTCTCTATATATCTGAGTATGAAATAAAGCATTCATCTTCTTTTCATCCAGAGATACCAAATGATCATATTTCTTTTATGTCAATTC
Source organism: Mallotus nudiflorus (assembly GCA_947683625.1). Classification (NCBI taxonomy): domain Eukaryota; kingdom Viridiplantae; phylum Streptophyta; class Magnoliopsida; order Malpighiales; family Euphorbiaceae; genus Mallotus; species Mallotus nudiflorus. Next base: position 2,823,442 of record CANTUR010000162.1, read on the forward strand.
ATTCTCAAGTATTTTGGATTCTATAACCACTCTCAAAGATTTCATCTCAGTTTCTATTGGTAAAACTGCATTATAACCATACACTAAAGAGAATGGTGTATGTTTATATACATTCTCTATAGTTAATCAGGTAACCTAATCCTTCTCTTTGCCTTAGTCAAATTTATACACACAAGAGAGAATGTGTAAAGTGATGATGTGTGACTAACATGACAAGCCTGATAAGCCAAGCTGAATACTTATCATGCCTATAGTCAACATTATACACATAAAGGATAAGGAATGCCTAACATGAAAAATTTTCACCAAGTCATGTTCACATGGATTTTGGGCTTGGTAATTAAGTCAACACTTGGCCCAAGCCCAATCCATATAAAAAATGGGCTTAGATTAGTTCTATTGGCTTTCTCAACATCTTGGATTAATTTTTAGTCCAAAACCCTTTTGGACCTGGGCTCAAACAACTTGGGCCATTAATCCAAGTTCAATTAGAAACAACATATATTATTAATTTAATACTTTAATTAATATCTCATATTATTTAAATATAAATTAATAACTAAACCCTTTATTTGAATTGGATTTCATGATATGCTAGAATCATTGCTTAAAGTATAAATCCAATACCATTAATCTTAATGATTTGATTAAATGTTATAATCAATGATTAGATTAATATTGATGGTGATTTAGTGAAACTCTTTTAGGTGTGACTTAGTATATTGAAGTCTAATTGGCAATGAGATGATAATATCAACACTTGACATTGTTCGAAACTCCTTTCAAGTCTAAATGTGAAAATCTCAATTATACACATTTAGTTCTAATAAGCTGTGAGTGACCCCTAACATCGATATCATAGCTAGCCAATTTGAAATGAAAGCATGTATTGATTCACATGAACCCTTTTGGTCATAATCCCTTTATTAGAAGATCATGATGTTGCTTAGAGTCAAGGTTTAGTCAAACTCTAATAGCTACATTATATGACCTCATCTTAAGTATTAATTCTTGGTAAAACATGATGAATACTAGAAACAACTTTCTAGCATTGAAACTCTTTTCTACTATTTCATTTTTGTCCTATCTAGGAACATATTCATCAATAATGAACTTAGATAGCATAGGATCTTAACTGGATTCACTTTAGGCAATGAATCCCATCTTGATCGAACACTCATCCCTACATTTAACTTATTAAAGCCACCACACACCATATACCCATGTGTGATTAAAACAAGTATATAAGCAGTAACAAACACTAAACTTTCAAATGTGGATGATCGCATCACCTCAGGTCAAAGGACTATGTGTGCCATTATGACCTAAATTGTGATCATTGACTGTATGTGAATATCCTTGCGATCATAAATCTAACGTCATGCTTAATCCACCCATCATATGAGTATCCACATGTCTATTCTGATATCTTATATCAAGTAGCATGAGACTCATTACCTCCCACTATTAATATCACATACTAATCAAGGAAAATAGATAGAGGTGATAGTCAAATTTATATTACCTAAATATTAATTTATCAACTACAAACATTTTATAGCATATGTACTAAATAAATCTGGCACTCATATTATCAAATCTTGATAATAGATTTATTTAACATTGTGCTAATGGGTAAATATTTAAATAAATAAACACTTTAGATAAAAGAATATTCTTTATTGCCATTTGGGATTTTTACAATATCAAAATATATGATTGGCCTCTAGGGCATACCACCTATGCTAACAATCTCCCACTTGCACTAAAGCAAATCACTATAGTATTTTAGACCCATCTTCTCAAGATGTTGATCTAACTATAGTTGCGTTTGTGCTTTAGTAAGTGGATTACCGACATTTTCAATTGAGGCTATCTTTTGCATGACGATATCACCTTTTCGAACAAGTTCCTTGATAATATGAAAACATCTTTCTATGGCAATGGCTCTAATGTTGTCACAATAAAGAGGAATTGTGGACTCAGTGGAAGGAACAATTCCAAGCTCAATAATGAACTTCGTAATCCAAATAGCCTCTTGAGAGCATCTAATATAGTTATATATTCAGCTTTTATAGTGGAATCAGCAGCGACACTTGCTTGGAACTCTTCCAGCTCACTGCTCCTCCATTATAAATAAACACAAACCTAGAGATAGACTTTCTATCATCAATATCTAATTCAAAATCAGAATTTGTGAAACCATCTATTTTTATATCACTTCCTTTATAAGTTAAGACTAAATCTTTAGTCCTTCTTAAGTACTTAAAGATTACCTTAATAGTTATCTAGTGTTCCATACCTACGTTTGATTGAAACTTGCTAGTCAAACTAACAACATAGGCAATATCAGGCCTAGTACACAATACAGCATACATCAAGCTTCCTATAGTCGAAGCATAAGGAACTTTGGCCATTTTCTCTATCTCCTCAAGTGTTTTAGGTGATATACACTTGGATAAATGGATATTATGCCTAAATGGTAACAATCCTTACTTAGAATCAAGTATGTTGAAACTCTTTCAATACCCTTTCCCAGTAAAGACTTTAAAGATAACCTATCATTTTCTTTGATCTATCTTTATAGACTCAAATGCAGAGAATATAGGTTGTCTTCCTTAAGTCCTTCATCGAGAAGGTTTTTAGATAGCCATAGTTTCACATTTGTAAGCATACCAACATCATTCCCAATTAATAAAATATCATTAATATATAGTATCAGGAAAGTGAGTTAGCTCCCATTGACCTTCTTGTACACACAAGGTTCATCTTCATTTTTAATAAAGCTAAAAGATCAAATGGCTTCATCAAAATGATTATTCTAACTCCCTAAAGCTTACTTTAGACCATAAATTGATATATTAAGCTTGCATACTTTGGAAGCTTTCTCAGATTCAAAACCCTTAGGTTGCTCCAAATATATTTCTTCCTTAACATAACCATTGAGAAAAGCAGTTTTGACATCCATTTGCCAAATTTTACAATTAAAGTATATGACTATAGCTAGAAGAATCTGAATGGATTTACACATGGCTACTGGAGAGAAAGTCTCCTTATAGTCAACCCTTTTCCTTTAGCGAAACCCTTTTGCTACAAGCCTTGCTTTATAGGTCTCTACATCTGCACCATCTTTCTCTTAAAGATCCATTTGCACCTAATGGCTATAATACCCCCAAGGGGATCAATAAATGTCTAGATTTGGTTCGCATATATAGAATCCATTTTGGTTCTCATATCCTTAAGCCATCTTAAAGAATCTTTATCCTATAAAGGTTCTTCATATGTAGTAGGATCATCAACATGAATGCTTTCTTTATGAACATGCAACTCTTGCATATCATGGAGAAAACCGTGTCTATTCGATGGATGAGACACCCTACTAGATCTTCTAAGAGTCAGCGTGATAACATTCTTAATTGGAATAGGCTCATTGAGTTGATCAATATCTATTTAATCAATTTGTTAGACTTCTTTAGATGACTCCTCATCTAACATTATCTTCCTACCTTTTCCACCAACCTTAAGATACTTTTTCTCAAGAAAAATAACATCTCTACTAATAATAACAACTTGTTCAGTAGGAAAATAAAAGTAGTATCCTAAACTATCTTTAGGATATCCAATAAACCTTCCTTTAATCGATTTTACATCCAACTAGGTCCATGGGTATTCGATACGATGTTGATTAGGCCTAGTGCAAGTGGGAGATTTTTAGTGATATGCACTAGGTCAATCATTTGTGATTATGTATTGACTTTCTTATTTTATTAATAAAGAGGTATTTCATTTTCATTTGATTTTATGATAATTATATGAATGGTTAATTCTTACTAAGGCCATCAAGTATGTGACTTGATAGTAAAACTCTTAAATTAAAATAAGAGTTCTATTCTAATTATCCCTAGCCATTTATTCATTATAAATAAATATTAAAGTATTAAGGCTAGTATGAAGTTGACCGATGGTTATGTTTAAATAATCATGCATATAAGATATTAAGTCAACTCATAGGTACATGAAGAGAGATCATGTACTGGATTGACCCACTATGAAAATACTACATAGATTATTATCATAAGCATTTTTCATCACAGTAATTTTATTTTCATCCTTTGACCTTGAAATCATCATGGATTTCTACATAGCTATTTTATGTTTTGACACATTCTAACATTATCTTTAACCGGACGATTAAATACGATGTTGTTGGATATGAAATTAGTTATGTGAGGAATGTGAGTGATTCAGAAGGAATTTATCCCTCATTAATATGAGAAAGATATCTATGGGCCCCCTGATGAGATAGACTAAAGGAAAATGCATGGCCATACTAAAATAAATTGATAAAGAGTTATCATTTTGAGTCTACTTGGAATCAAGTCATAATATTGAACTATATAAGGATGACATTCTATGCCTTATGTTCAATTAGGATATCATGTGATAAAAGGATAATAAAATTCACTGTAATTAGGTTATGTTGGATTATTGACTTCACATGACTTGGGTAGTCATAATGTCTTGCTAGAGGCCACTTATGACTTGTAGGCCTAAATAGAGATTTAGGCTTACTGCTAATGTTATGTGAACCTACAGGGTCACACACTTAGAACAAGCCCAAAATGAATTTGGGTTTAATGAGCCCAAAAATAAACTCTATGAAAATAAATAATTAAAGTGTTTTATTTATTTATTTATTTATTTATTTATTTAAGATAAATGTTATTTTAAATAAATAAATAAGATATTATTTCTGATTTATTTTTTTTAACAAAATCATAATATAATAAATGGAAGTTACCAAAAGGTCATTGGTAGGTGAAACCTTAATTTGGAGTTTTTAAATATGTTATATTCTTTAGGGTTTAACACACTTGTTTTTCCTGCCTCCAAATTCATTTTCTTTCTTCTTAAAAAACAAAGACGGAGTTTTTTTTTTGTTCTTGATTTGTGAGACAATGAAGGAGGTTGCTAGCACACACTCCAATTCATTTTATGAAGGGTTGTTCATGTGCATACCTATAAAGGACGCATCCTTTTGGAGACGTCTAGATCCGAACAAACAAAGCAAAAGGCTCGAGGTAAAGTGTCACCAGTGTGAACCTCCTCTCATCCTTCTAGAAAATCTTGCCTCTTCTACGTCTTGGTGAGATTCTTGAAACCCTAGATTTAATCAAGTAGTCGAATTATATGGATCCAGGTTTGGGAACGAGATAAATTTTTAATTATTCCACTGCGTTTGTATCACGAAACCTAACAGTGGTATCAGAGCCACTTGTAATTCGATTAATTGATTCTGTGTATATGTGATATATGTTAAGGTTTATGATTCATTTTGAAAAGGGTTTTCAAAATTATCAAAAAGGGTTTTGATTTGTTTTGTGACAATTCTTAGTAATCTATTTGAAAATAGAATTAAACATTAATTTGATTAATGTTTGTAATGGTTTAATGTCATTAAACTAAAACCAGTTTTTGATTTTATGAATTTAGAATGTAGTTTCATGAAAACGAATTATGTATGATGTTTTTATGAAAAACGAACTAAGTATGATGTTTTATTAATATGATTTAATGAAACAGAAATTCTGTTTTCAAAAACCTAATCACTTAAGGATTTATATTTGTTATGTATTCTGTTTTGATTAATATGATTAATTGAACCAACATATTTGTTTCCTATTTTAATTAGGAAAATCATTTTCTATTTTAATCAGGAAAATCATTTTTGATTAAATCTGAAATAGAAATTTTGTGATTATACAGATTATGTGTTAAGGGGCAATCTATTTAAATGTTAAACAGATTATACAAAATGGATCTATTTTATACAGATTCGTTCAAACTGTAATTTTGATTACATAAATTAGGGTTTTCTTAATGGATGTGTCTGTTTAAAAAAAAATTATTTTGATCTATTTTGAATGGGTTTTTCAGACTGTAAGATGTTTACAGAAAGTGATGTTTTTAGGCAGCAGCTGATTTAATAATATGATTATGAAAATTGGTTAGTTGCTTCCTTGACACAAATTAGGGTTTTAAGGTGGCTGTTTTAATTAAGCACCACCTGGGGCGCTGCCCCCAGACCCCCGCCAGGGGCGCTGCCCCTTGGAACCCCACTGGGGGGGTTGCCCCTTGACCCCGAAAGAATTGTCATAGTATTTTATTTTTAGCATAATTATTGGATTTAATAACTAAATAGATTATTATGTTATACATGTTTGTTGTTTTATGCATGGTGCATAGCATGGCCCTTAGACCAATGTGATTGGATTTTATTTTTATGGGTTGTAATTTTAAATATGGTCTGTGAGTCATTTTTTTGTTGTATTTATTTTATTAGAATAGTGTAGAATAAATTACAACAATTTTTGTAAATTAAGACCCATGGTGCAATTCAAGTTAGAGGCCCAGGATGGAGATCCAAGGTGGGAACCAAAGAAGGAGATCCATGGTAGAAGATAGAGATCCAAGTTGGAGGCTCAATTTGTAATTGTAATATTACCTTGGTTTCACCTTCGATCTTCATATTTGCTTATGAAGATAAACTTCGATTTGGGCCATGCTATGTCACATTTATTTTTGTTGTTATGTATGTGATGCCATATGATGCCATGCAATACAACATAACAATAACTAAATAAGATTAAATAAAGATGAACCCTCATTTAATATTAAGTCATTATAATGCCTCCCATAATTTCAACACTTGTCAAGCCTTAGATTATTATATATGAGCCTTCCAAAGCAAGGTGTATAAATTTATCCGGGGAAGGCAAGTTGGATAATGGTGCTATCCAAATGTTTAATATGGTTTGACTTAACTAGGTTATCAAAATGGTTTTGGACCTAGGGCATTAGATGGGATTTTTAGCCATGACATGTGATATCAAATCCCATACCATCCAAGAGTTACATGAGATGTAATTGATAAGAGTTGTCTACCTAAATAACCATATTTTAGGCGATGAGCCAAAGCTCATTTAGAGTATGGTGAAATATGGATCTTGGCCCACTAAAATTTGTAAAATTAACTTAGAGGGTTATTGATTTGAATAAATTTAGTGGGAGTTTTTTTATTATGCCTCATACATATTTAATACTGAATGGACTTTGCATATATTTATTGTAGATAATGACTTCAAACACTACACCTACCATGTCACTGTGATCGATCCTTGAGAAGGATAAGCTCAATGGGACTAACTTTCTTGACTAGTACAGAAACCTAAGAATTATTCTTAGGCATGAGAGAAAGGAATACATCCTTGATGAACCCATCCCTGAGGAACCAGCTGCCAATGCTCCTAGAGCACAAAGGGATGCTTATACCAAGCATCTTAATGATTCTACTGATGTGACTTGTGTCATGCTTGGATGTATGGAATCTGAGCTACAAAAGCAACTGATGGAAATGGAGGCTTATACTATGATAGGCCATCTCAAGGAAATGTTCCAAGAGAAATCCAGAATTGAAAGGTTCAATACCATCAGGGCATTGCTTTCCTGCAAGGTGACTATTGGTAGCTCTATCAATCCTCATGTTCTAAAGATGAAGGGTCATCTTGATCACTTGGACAAGCTTGGTCTTAAGATTGAACAAGAACTGGCTATGGATATTATTCTCCAATCATTGCCTGAAGCTTATAATAGCTTTGTTATGAATTTCAATATGCATAGTCTGGAGAAGACTATTTCAGAGATGCATGGGATGCTAAAAACTGCTGAAAAGAACATCAAGAGTAACACAAAGGAAGGGAAAGGGGATGAAAAGGGTTAGAAAGGGCAAGGGCAAGGTCAAGGTCTTTAAAGGCTTTTAGAAGCCCAAGCCCAAATCCAAAGTTGAACCCAAAGCAAAGGAATTTGCTTTTTCTACAATGAGCCAGGCCACTGGAAAAGGAATTGTAAGCTCTATGTGGATGATCTGAAGAAGAAAAAGGGTGGTAAGACTACCTCTTCAGGTATTCATGTTATAGAATTAAATTTATCTGCTTCTGATTCTAATTCTGATTCTTGGGTATTAGATATTGGATCAGGATCTCACATTTGTACAAATGTGTAGGGTCTAAAAAGGAGTACATCATTGGAAAAAGGCAAAGTGTACCTATGAGTTGGCAATGGAGCAAGAGTTGCTGCTTTAGCTGTAGGAACTTATGAGTTACCTTTGCCTAGTGGACTTATTTTATCTTTAGAAAATTGTTATTATGTACCTACTATGCGAAGGAATATTATTTCTATTTCTTGTTTGGACAAGAAAGGGTTTGAATTTATTATTAAGATTAATAAATGCAATATTTATCAGGATAACATTTTCTATGGATATGCTCCATGCACTAGTGGACTTTATGTTTTAGATGCTGAAGACACTAATGAAATGCCAATATATAACATTGATACAAAAAGGTCTAGATCTAAAGATTTAAACTCGACCTATCTCTGGCATTGTCGTTTAGGCCATATAAATGAGAAACGCATTTCAAAGCTACACTAAAATGGGCTTTTAAATTCATTTGATTATGAATCATATGATACATATGAATCTTGTTTACTTGGAAAAATGACTAAAACACCTTTTACTAAACAAAGTGAGAGGGCTAATGACTTATTGCCCCTAATACATTTTGATGTATATGGACCATTAAGCTTAACTGCTAGAGGAGGTTTTTAGTACTTCATAACTTTCACAGATGATTTTAGTAGATATGGTTATCTCTATCTAATGAAACATAAATCTGAATCTTTTGAAAAGTTCAAAATTTTCAAGAATGAAGTATAAAATCCACTTGGTAAAAATATTAAAACACCAAGATCTGATCGAGGTGGTGAATATTTAATCTAAGAATTTACAGATCATTTTAGAGATTGTGGGATTGTTTCACAATTGACTCCTCTAGGTACACCACAATGGAATGGTGTGTTTGAACGTAGAAATCAGACTCTATCGGATATGGTTTGATCTATAATGAGTCAATCTGATCTTCCAATCTCTTTTTGGGGATATGCTTTAGAAATTGCTGCATTCATTTTGAATAGAGTTCCATCGAAGGCAATTGAAAAGACATCATATGAGATATGGACTGGAAAAACTCCTAGTTTATCTTTTCTAAAGATTAGGGATGTGATGCTTTTGTCAAGTATCAAATCTCAGATAAACTAGCACCCAAATCTAACAAATGCCTTTTTATGGCATATCCTAAAGAAACTAAAGGATATTACTTCTACAATGCATATGAGAACAAAATGTTTATGCCTTAGAATGGTGTATTTTTGGAAAGAGAGTTTATTTCCAAAGGAACCAGTGGGAGCATAGTGCAACTTGAAGAAATTCAAGGCCCATAAAATAGCATTGTACCTGATATGGAACTGTAGCTGAATCAAGAAGTAGTTGTTGAGCTTGTACAAGTACCAGAAGGCCTAAAGAGGTCTGGTAGGACACGTCAAATCCTAATGAGATATGGATTTCTCATAACCAGTGATAATGATGTGTTAATTGTGGATCAAAATGAGCCCACATCCTATCAGGAGGCCATAAATAGTCCTGACTCTGAGAAATGGCTTGAAGCCATGAGATTATAAATACAATCCATGTATGATAATCAAGTATGGACCTTGATTGACCCAAATGATGGTTTAAAAACTATTGGGTGCAAATGGGTTTTCAAAAAGAAAACTGATATGGATGGCAATGAGCATACCTTTAAGGCAAGACTGGTTGCAAAAGGTTTCAAACAAACACATGGTATACACTATGATGAAACTTTTTCACCAGTGGCTATGCTAAAATCTATTAGAATTCTCCTTGCCATAGCTGCATACTATGATTATGAGATATAGCAAATGGACGTCAAAACAGCATTTCTTAATGTGTACATGACACAACCAGAGGTTTTTGTCAGTCCTGAGAATTCTGGAAAGGTATGCAAGCTTCAAAGATCCATTTATGGATTGAAGCAAGCATCTCAAAGTTGGAATCTTCATTTTGATGAAGCAGTCAAAGAATTTGGCTTCATTAAAAATGAAGATGAACCTTGTGTATACAAGAAAGTTAGTAGGAGTGCTATTGTGTTTTTAGTGTTGTATGTGGATGACATACTACTCATTAGAAATGATATCCCTATTTTACAAAATGTTACATCATGGTTAGGGAATTGTTTCTCAATGAAAGACTTAGGTGAAACTGCTTATATATTAGGCATCAAGATCTATAAAGATAGATCTAAAAGGCTTATTGGCCTAAGTCAAACCACTTATTTTTATAAGGTATTGAATAGGTTTAATATGCAAGAGTCCAAGAGAGGATTCTTGCCAATGTCACATGGCATTAGTCTCAGCAAGACTCAATGTCTTATGACACAAGATGAGCGAGACCGCATGAGTAAGATTCCATATGCTTCTGCTATTGGATCTATCATGTATGCAATGTTGTGTACTCGACCTAATGTTTCATATGCCTTAAGCACAATGAGCAGATACCAGTCAGACCTAGGTGAAAGTCACTAGATAGCAGTTAAAAATATCCTTAAGTACTTGAGAAGAACTAAGGATGCATTTTTACTGTATAGTGGTTAGGAAGATGAGCTAGTTGTAAATGGTTATATATATGCCAGCTTCCAAACTGACAAGGATGATTTTCGATCATAGTCAGGATATGTGTTTTGTTTGAATGGAGGTGCAGTGAGCTGGAGGAGTTCCAAGCAAGACACTGTTGTTGATTCTACAACAGAAGCTGAGTACATAGCTGCCTCAGAAGCAGCTAAAGAGGCTGTTTGGATCAAGAAGTTCATAACTGGACTAGGTGTTATTCCCAGTATATCAGATCCAGTGAACTTATATTGTGACAATAATGGAGCTATAGCCCAAGCTAAGGAGCCCAGATCACATCAGAGATCCAAACACATACTCAGGCGTTATCATCTTATTCGAGAAATCATTGAGAGAGGAGACATCAAGATATGAAAAGTACCTACAAATGATAATGCTGCTGATCCACTGACTAAGCCTCTTCCACATCCTAAACATGAGAGTCATACTAGGTCCATGGGTATTCGATACGATGTTGATTAGGCCTAGTGCAAGTGGGAGATTTTTAGTGATATTCACTAGGTTAATCATTTGTGATTATGTATTTACTTTCTTATTTAATAAAGAGGTATTTCATTATCATTTGATTTTATGATAATTATATGAATGGTTAATTCTTACTAAGGCCATCAAGTATGTGACTTGATAGTAAAACTCTTAAATTAAAATAAGAGTTCTATTCTAATTATCCCTAGCCATTTATTCATTATAAATAAATATTAAAGTATTAAGGCTAGTATGAAGTTGACTAATGGTTATGTTTTACTAATCATGCATATGAGATATTAAGTCAACTCATAGGTACATGATGAGAGATCATGTACTGGATTGACCGACTATGAAAATACTACATAGATTATTGTCATAAGCATTTCTTATCACAGTAATTTTATTTTCGTCCTTTGACCTTGAAATCATCATGGATTTCTACATAGCTATTTTATGTTTTGACACATTCTAACATTGTCTTTAATCGGACGATTAAATAGGATGTTGTTGGATATGAAATTAGTTATGTGAGGAATGTGAGTGACTCAGAAGGAATTTATTCCTCATTAATATGAGAAAGATATCTATTCGCCCCTTGATGAGATAGGCTAAAGGAAAATGCATGGCCATGCTGAAATGAATTGATAAAGAGTTATCATTTTGAGTCTACTTGGAATCAAGTCATAATATTGAACTATATAAGGATGACATTACATGCCTTATGTTCAATTACGATATCATGTGATAAAAGGACAATAAAATTCACTATAATTAGGTTATGTCGGATTATTGACTTCACATGACTTGGGTAGTCATAATGACTTGCTAGAGGCCACTTATAACTTGTAGACCTAAATAGAGATTTAGGCTCACTGCCAATGTTATGTGAACCTACAGGGTCACACACTTAGAACAAGCCCAAAATGAATTTGGGTTTAATGAGCCTAAAAATAAACTCTATGGAAATAAATAATTAAAGTGTTTTATTTATTTATTTAAGATAAATGTTATTTTAAATAAATAAATAAGATATTATTTCTGATTTATTTTTTTAAACAAAATCAGAATATAATAAATGGAAGTTACCAAAAGGTCATTGGTAGGTGAAACCCTAATTTGGAGTCTATAAATATGTTATATTCCCTAGGGTTTAACACACTTGTTTTTCCTACCGCCAAATTTGTTTTCTTTCTTCTTAGAAAACAAAGACAGAGTTTTTCTTTTGTTGTTGATTTGTGAGACAATGAAGGAGGTTGCTAGTACACACTCCAATTCATTTTGTGAAGGGCTATTCGTGTGGATTCCTATAGAGGACGCATCTTTTTGGAGACGTCTAGATCCGAACAAACAAAGGAAAAGGCTCGAGGTAAAGTGTCACCGATATGAACCTCCTCTCATCCTTCCAGAAAATCTTGCCTCTTCTACATCTTGGTGCGATTCTTAAAACCCTAGATTTAATTAAGTAGTCGAATTACATGGATCCAGGTTTGCAAACGTGATAAATTTTTAATTATTCCGCTGCGTTTGTATCATGAAACCCAACAAGAACAAGCACTAGTATCCAATACCCATGTGTTTGATGCTCTTGGAATATTTAGAAGCAAGTTAAATTAGAGAAAGTCTCACCTTCTCCTTGCTTGCCACTTCCTTTTCTTCTAAAAGACTTAAGGAACTTAGGACAATTCCTCTTCTAATGTTCTTTATCTTGCCAATGGAAACACTTTCCTTTGCCTTATTTTTCCCTCACAATTGCCTTGCCCTTATTGTCGGCTATGCCACTCATAGGCTTGACAACATTTGTCTTGCCTTTCTTCTTCTTATTGCCTCTCTTCTTATTGCCACTAGAAGAAGTAATAAGTACAACCTCCTTCCCTTTGCTCCCTTGGATAGCCTTTTAAGCTGTCACAAGCAAATTCAAAAGCTCCTTTTTAGGAGGCATTTTTGGGAAGGAACCCGAGTGGGCATAATTTTAATACATATAGTATTTATTGGAAGCTAAAATAACTTTTAGGTTTCTCAGCCAATCTTTTATATTAGAGCATGTGTGTAAATGGCAAGGTTTAGCACACATCCAAGATTTTAGTAATCACGACACTGTTTGAACTTAAGGCTTTAAAGAACACACTAACCACTATTACAAAGACATGTCATGGAGAAGAGGAGTCGCCACCTAGGGTAATAACTGAGATAAATTGAAAAGGTGGTACTCGATTCCCTAAAAGAAAGCTAGCACCAGAACTAGGAGATTCTAGATACATAATACCAACTTCTTTCAGTCTTATGTTCTTTTAGAATTACTTTATGAATCACTATATTATCCTCTATTTACATGCAATTTCATATGAACCCTTGTTCTAGCATTTAACTCCAAAGCAAACTAGTCATGAAAAATACAAGTAAATAATGCATTCAATATAATCTCTAAGTTAGTCTAATCTACATTGATTTTAATTAAATGAGCTAAATCTACATGTTTTTAATAAGTGAGCCTAAAGGGCCTAATTCCTTTTAATTTTAATTAAATGAACCTAAGTCTATTTATTTTAATTTCTACAAATTATGGAGTATTTAAATTAATGGGCCTATTTTTACATGGTTTAATTCTAAGGTGATCTTAAATCTACAAATTATGAAAAGGTTTAAATTAAATGGGCTAAGTCTAATTAATTAAATTCAATTAGGTGGGCGTATATATAATTTAATAAATGGGCCTAAGTTATCTCTACCCTAAAAATCTAATTAATTATGGACCTAAAGATATATTTTAATTAAAACCTTGACCTAATTAATTTAAGATATATTAAAACCTAATTAATTTAAATGAAATAGGCTAATTAAAGGGTGAGCTAAAAAAGAATTATTTAGACCTAAACTTAAATAAATGAGTTAAAGCCTAACATGGGCGTAAGGTCCAAAACACATAAAAATAAATAAATAAGCCAAAAAACAAAAAACATCAAAACAATCAAATAAGAGATCAAACAATCAATTAATTTATTCATTCTAAAAATCCTAATTTTCATTAACATGAAACCTAAATTATTCTATTTCCTCCATTGATTTTAATAAGTTATCCAATTAAAACCGTAATTTTATTAACCAATTCATCAAAATAAACATATAACTACACATATAATTTTAATATTCCCACTATTGGGGGTATTACAATAATCTATTAAGAATAAAAAGAAAAATAATTAATACAAACCCAAAAATATAAATAAAATAAAGTAATAAAATAATAAATAATAAAAACCCTCGAAACTATATCTTTACAAGGTCTTATCCATGGCATTCCATGGACTTCTCATGAATTTGGTCCTCCAAACATGATCATCATGTATTTTCCTCTATAATCACCATAAAAAGAAACAAAAATTATGATTAGTGAATAAATTATAAAGAAATTTGAATAAAATTAAAAATCAACAAAATAAAAGAAGAATATGGAGAAGCTGATGCTTATGGATGTTTTTAATGGAGTGATGCTCATATTTTGTAAAATCACCGTTCTTGATAGGTTTTCAAATATTATTCTTCTACTCCTCCAAAAGCCTCTAATTTATTAAAAAAAACAAAGAAAATTTTGTGTAGAGAATACTCTTTTTTAAAAAAAAAACAATAAATAAAAGAAAAACTATGTATATAATGATGATACAAAAAATCCTCAACAAAAAGAAAAATCCTCCTCCCTTTCCTTAGGAGTCAAACCCATCCTTTTATAGCAAAACAACATAAAAATCCTAGTTCACATGTCTGTAGAGTTTCATTCCTAAAAGGACTTTATTTTCTTTAAAAAAACCAGATAAATACCAAAAAAAGTTTAAGAAAAATCGTTCGACTAATCAGGATTCAAAAAAAGTATTTTTTATTTTCTAGAAAATCCAAAAATCAGATGGAACGGGTCTAATTCCAATAGGAAATGTGTAATTTCAATTGAAATTAGTGTAATTCTGATTGAAATTACACAATTTCAATCGAAATTGTGTAATTCTTATCAGAATTATAGAATTCCAATTTTTTTAACTTTTAATTACAAAAAACCCTTGAAAGAATTTAAAATTTTCAATTACATCCTTAAAAAGTATTATAATTTAGTCCTTGAAAACATTAAATTCTTTCTTTGAAAAATACAATCAGACCTTTGAAGTTTCAAAACTTAAGCATTGAAGACCTATTTAACATTTTCAGCATTATAGTACTTTATTGCATCCATAACTCATTATCCTAAAATGGGGAGCTTACATCATGAGCTTATGTTGGTTAAGTATGATTGAAAGTAGGTTTGATGGTCTCATAATGTCAAGTTTTTGAAAAGGTAACAAGATTAATTAGTGACATGACATTGTTTGTTATTTCCATTAGATTTGGTCTTTAATCATAATGGCCTCCTACAAACTTAGCGAATCCTACACTTCCAAAGTGGGAAATGGAAATCCCTTGTTAGATGGACTTCTAGTGGGTGATGGAGTTCTTAATAGGTCACCAATATCCCTTAAGGACACTTTGCCATTCTTGTAATATTAGTTCTTGCCATCACATCTCATATGAGGTTCCATCAATCCGAATCCTAATGCTTAAAGATCTCAGGTACATATTTCATTCTTAACCTCTTTATATTTGTTAGGTCCACACAATTGAATAGATTTAGTCCTTGTAAGCTCCTCCCGATCGATATAGAATTGCTCCCTATTAGGATCACCTTAGAACCCATTTTTAACCAATTTTTACATACTTTTAACCTCAAGACTTGTAACTAACAATAATTATAATCACAAAACTTATAGTTATCAATCAATTTAGCATGTTTAAAGTGTAAAAAGTAGCTCTGATACCATTGAAAGGAAACAGTTATGCAATAATCAAGTGTGGTGAGCACATGCCTTAAATAGGGTGAAATTTTAAAATTTTCACTTAAATAACCCTTCACCACATGAAGATTCCATTCCCATAGATCCATTTTGCATTTTACACATAGATAAACTACACATCAAAATGTAAAATAACAAACTAGGAAGTCTAAGTTTGAGAATACTTACAATCTCTTAAGTTTGATGTAGACTATAAGTGTTCTACAAGCTTTTAATTCTTTGGTTCAACTCTTGAATCAAATACTTAGCCTCCCAAGTGTTAAGTCTATAGCTTGAAACATCAAAGCTTCACCAATCACCTTTTTGCTTAGATGGATCTTAGTAGCAAGTGCCCTCTCTATTAACCCTTAAAAACTTGCACTAGTTTAATCCTTTAGCAAGAATAATTTGGTTTTATTTTTGGTGTATATTATTTTTCTCCATTTTGGTGTCTCTACACATAACTTTCTCTAACCTTAGAAACATATCTTAGGGTATGTATATATAAGTAGAGAAAGTAAAACCTTATCACAACTCATGATGACAAATATACAACTTGTATACTTATCTAGTGCACCAAAAATTATATAAAGAATTAAGACATCTCATGTATATGTTTACATATATTCTCTTCACTTAATCATGTAACCTAATCCTTATCTTTGCCTTAGTCAAATTTATACACATAAGAGATAATGTGTGCTAATATGACAAATTGGCCATGGTCAACATTTTACACTTAAGTGATGATGTGTGACAAACATGACAAGCCAAATAAGCCAAGCTAAATGCTTATCATGCCCATAGTCAACATTACACACATAAAGGGTAAGGCATGCCTAACATGAAAAATTTTGACCAAGTCATGTTCATATGGATTTAGGCTAGTAATTAGGCTAACATTTGCCCTAGCCCAATCCATATAACAAATGGGCTTAGATTAGGTCCATAGGATTTCTCAACATCTTGGATTAATCTTTAGTCTAAAACCCTTTTAGGCCTAGGCCCAAACAACTTAGGTAATTATTTCAAGTCTAATTAAAAATAACATATATTATTAATTTATTACTTTAATTAATATCTCATATTAATTAATAATAAATTAATAATTAAACCCTTTATTTGAATTGGATTTCATGATATGCTAGAATCATTGCTTAAAGCATAAATCTAATTCCATTAATCTTCATTATTTGATTAAATGCTTTAATCAATAATTAGATTAATATTGATGGTGATTTGGTGAAAATCTTTTAGGTGTGACTTACTAGGTTCATGTCTAATTGGAAATGAAAAGATGATATCAACACTTGACGTTATTTAAAACTCCTTCCAAGTTTGAATGTTAAAATCCTAATTTTACACATTTAGTTCTCATAACTTGTGGGTGACCACTAGTGTCAATATCATAACTACCCAATTAGAAATGAATGCATGTATTGATTCATATGAACCCTTTTGGTTATAATTACAATGCACAAAAATGCCTTCATTAGAAGATCTCGATGTTGCCTAGAGTCAAGTTTTAGTTAAACTCTAATATCTACATCATATGACCTCATCTCAAGTATTAATTCTTGATAAAACATGATGAATACTAGAAATAGCTTGCTAGCGCTGAAACTTTTTCAGGCTATGTCATGTTTGTCCTAGCCAATAACTTATTTATCAACAATGAACTTAGATAGCATAGGATCTTAACCCGGTTCACTCCAGGCAATGAATCCTATCTTGGTCGAACACTAATCCCTACATTTAACCAACTAGAGCCACTACACACCATATACCCATGTGTAATTAACACAAGTTTGTTAGTCGTAACAAACTCTAACCTTTAAAATATGGATGACCATGTCACCTCAACTTAAAGGACTATGTGCACCATTATGATCTAGATTATGATCATTGACTATAAGTGATTATCATTGTAATTATAAATCTAATGTCATGTTCAATCCACCCATCACATGAGTATCCATATGTCTATTATGATATCTCATATTAAGTAGCATGAGACTCACTAACTCCCACTATTAGTATCACATATTAATCAAGGAAAATAGGCATAAGTGATAGTCAAATTCATATTACCCAAATATTAATTTATCAATTATAAACATTTTATACCATATGTATTAAATAAATTTGTTACTCATATTATCAACTCTTTCTAATAGATTTATTTAACATTTTGCTAATGAGTAAATATTCAAATAAATAAAAACTTTAGATTAAAGAATATTCTTTATTGCCATTTAGGATTTTTACAATGTTAAAATATGTTATTAGCCTCTGAGGCATACCACCTATGCTAATAGGGTAAAGGTTTGTTTTTAACATTAGGTTTTTTTTTCTGGATCTTCAATTTTGCTAGAGTTTATAAAGTTTTAGATTTAATCCTAAAGGATGCAACATTTATCAGTTGTGTAATCGATCATTTAATGGAAGTGGCAATAAAGGTTGGGATTAATGTGTGTTGGTAGAGGATTGGGTAGGCGTTTTGTTTCAAAAGGCTCTAAAAGGTCTTTTGGTTGAAGTTCTTAGAAGAGTCTAAAGGGGGGTCAATCAAGCTTTGAAAACTTTCTATGGCGATCAACTATGGGTAATTTTGGAAACTTTAGATGCAATAGATTATAATTCACTAAACTAAACTCTGGTTACCTATTCTTTGATTCTTGGTTTTTTCAGGCTTAGGACAACAGGGCTGATTGTTGTGGTTTTGTAAGGGCCCATTCATGAGTACATAAAGTTAATTGAAGCCTTTGATTAGGATATCAATATTTTCCTTCATTAGTAGTTAAGGCTGAGAGATATTACACTTTATTTGAACCTCAAACTAAGTTTCTTGTAGGCTAATTCTTGAATCTCTATTGGCAATTCAAATGTAGTTACACTAGTTTACTTGGGAAAAAACTAGAAAAGCCTCTATTCAGAAATCTCATAATTACTTTTAATATCCTTAGGTATGCTCATGTCTTTTTTCTTTTTATCCATTTTAGAGTTAGGAGCGCCAGGTGCCCCCTAGCTATTATCGCCTAAGAGAATTACCTCATATATGGCATTTGGAGTTTGGTTAAATGTGTTTATTACTTTAGTCTTTAGGATAGTCCTGATTTCAATTCGAAGGAAGTCAGTTAAGCCACCATCAACCATAAATCGTTTCATATGATCCTTGAGTAGGTCACTGATGCTTTGATTCCTATATTGTTCAGCCATTTTGATGCTTAACCGTTGCTTCCTCAAGGGAGTTTGAGAGATCATAAGCTTACAAGGCTTTTCAAAAAGCTACCTTGCTACATAAATATGATAATGTTCTATAAAATGGGTGGTGTAAGCACTAAATTTTAGGATGACATGAGTTTGGATGTCACACAAGACCCAATGATGAAAATTTATCTCTGTACATAATGGTTTTTGAATCTCAAGGCTTAATTGCAGCTTTTTAAGGACTTAATTGAAATGTTTTTTTAGGGAACCAATTGAAAATTTTTTAATTCTTTTAGGGGTATTTTTGTATATATATATATTACTAATCGGAAATCTCCAATTTCAATCGGAATTCTACTATTCCAATTGGTATTTTTTATATTTTTTAATTAATTTTGATTTTTGAAAATTATTTTTCTTGTTTTTGATTGGTTAAAAAAATTAAATAAAAAGGGGGATAAAATCTTCCTGATAATATATCATTATCAGGAAGTTTAATTTATGATTTTTTGAATTTATCTTTCATGATTTGTTATTAAAGGGATTAGGGTTTTGTTTCTAGAGCTATAAAAGGGATGTTTTCTTCATTCTAAGGGGGTTGGAGCTTTGACTTTGAAAAAAAAAAATCATAGAAAGCTTCTTCCTCACCTATTTCTTTCCCAAAAAAAAAGGATAGTGAGCAAAAAATCAGAGAGCAAGCTTTTCAATCAAAGAAAAAAGAAAAAAAAAAGCTTTGAAAAATAGAGAAATTTTAAACAAAAATTATTGTTCTTAAAAAATCAATCAAGCTAGAGAAAAAAATTAATCAGATTCTATTTCAACATGGTTAAATATTATTCTGATGGGCATTCAAACATAATCTACACAACATTATTCATCTCTTACTCTTTTCTTTTCTTTTTTAATTTTTATGTCATTATTTTCCCTTTTTCATTTTATTATTTTTATTATTTATGTATTTATTTGATTTTAGTTTTAATTCATTATTTTATTTTTCTTTATTTATTAATTCTAACCTTATTTTTTTTATTCTTTATGTTTCATGTTTTTTGTGATGATGAATATATGATTAAACCAAGGAAACTAAAAGCTAAGAGTCAAGATCCCAATTTAATTTAATTTTGCTTCATTTAGTTTATTTTATTAGTTTTTTAGGTTTTGAATTTGTTTAATTTTTCTTCTTAAGGGTTGTATTTTAATTTTATTTTCTTTATTATTTTGGTAGATTTTGTAGTAGCCTTGATAGTGAGAAAAATGAAAATTTAGTTCTCTTGTTCTTACAAAAAAATTAATTAGTAAATTAGGTTTAATTTGGTAAACCCTAATTAAAATCATGGAAGTAGTAGATTAATTTAGGTTGCATGTTAAGTAAAATTAGGGTTTTTAGAAGAAATAATTTAATTGTATGGTTGATCTTTTTTTTATTTATTTATTTTTATTTTTGTTTGTTTTGGGCCCCAAGCCTATGTTAGGCTCTAACCCATTTACTAAATAGGCTTTTAATTGGATTTTTAAGTTTAATTATTTTTAAAATCAATTTAGGCCCATTTAGATTAATTTAGATTTAGGCTCATTTTTAGTTAATAAAATTAACTTAGATTTAGCTCATCCCATTAATTTCATTTCTTTTTAAAAAATAGACTTAGGCCCATTTTTTTATTTAAAATCAAGTTAGAATTAGGCCCACTAATTAATTCTGTTCTTTAAAATTCATAGACTATAGGCCCATTTCTTTAGTTAAATTAAAATAAATAGACTTAGGCTCATTTATTAACATGTTGGTCCACCTTTAGTCCATTTCACATGTAAATAAAAATGTAGAATTAGCTAACTTCAAAATAGAATTAATATAGTTTAAACCTAGGGACAATGCACTTCGTATGCATTGTTTACATGTATTTTTCATGACTAATTTGCCTAGAGTTTATTGTTTTAAATAAGGGTTTATATGAAATTGCATGTAAATAGAGAATAAGATAGTAATTCATAAAGTAATTCTAAATAAACACAAAACTGAAAGAAGTTAGTATTCCGTATCCAGAATCTCCTGATTGTGGTACTGGCTTTCTTTTAGGGAACCAAGTACCACCATTTTTCAATTTGTCATGCCATGTCTTTATGATAGTGGTTAATGTGTTCTCTAGAGCCCTAAGCTCAAATAGTGTCGCAGTTGCTAAAATCTTGGACGTGCGCTAAACCCCGCTATCTACAGTGGCAACTCCACTAGGGATAAGAGATACTAATTCTACTTGTGTTCTTTAGAATTATTTTATTAATTATTATTTTATTTTTGCATTAATTTTGTATGTCCCTATTAACTGATGGTGTTGGTTTATGGTTCCATGATTCCACTAGCTTTATGGAATTGTAGATTGGCTAACCATCACTCTTAGCCTTAACTCAATTCAAGAAAGATTACCGGGCTCATCTCACTAGAGCTGATAACCTAATTCCTTAAGGGGGTTAGTCTTCTCTCAAGTTAGTAAAGGATGTCGGGCCCCTCTGACCTTGGCCTATGACTCAAGTCTTAAAGGAGGGCATCTAGCTAAGGGAATTTTGACTTTTCACGGAACCCTAACCACATGTAATGGCTTAGTTACTTTCCTTAGAATTACCCAAATTGCTTATATGATTGATTGCCATGAGGTATTTCTATTTATAATAGCCTAGACACATAATTTTAAAGCCCACTTAAGCTAATAAAGATTGGACTAGACCTTCATACCTAGAAATATTGTTTCTATTCTTTTATTGCTTTAAAAGAGATTTGGCATACATATCAATTCTTGATATCCCCTTTAATATTAAGGCCAAGATAAAAAAATCCTAGGAAAATAGACTCACCATTGAACACGTGTGTAGGAGGAATAAGGTTAGAAGGATGAATGTTGTACACTTGATTGATACTTGTTATTTGCTACTTGTTGTATAGCACGCATCATGCATACATGCATTTCAGCCATCACACTAACACTTTATTTTGCAGCCATCATAGATTCATCTAGGTCTTCTTGTATTTAGGGATGGAAAGGTGGTAGACTACGAAGAACAAATTTAAGTCCTAAAGCCATAGCAAAAGAAATCCTTCACATACTATAGAATAGTCATATTAATATGTTTTACTTGGACGTTGAACCAACTCCAAATGAGCATATAGAAATGGAACAACAACAAGGAGGGAACTGGACCTTAGAAGACATCAAAGGAGCTTTGATGGATGACATGAGGGCTATGAAGGAAGATGAACTGAGACATACTTCATCTGGATTGATGCAACCTGCTACTGTTATTATACCACCACCTACAATTGAGCAACCACCTGCTATTGCAGCTATCCCACTTACTACAAATGCTCCACCTACTGCTAATAATGTTGGGGGGCAACCTGTTGCTAGAAACCCACCTGCTATTTATGTGAAGCTTGAGGATGTTAAGGACTACATAATAGATAAGGAAAAGAGAGAATCAATTGAATTGGTACAAGACCATGAGTCCAAGTAGATGCAAGCATTTACTTAGAAAATGTCTAAGATGGAAGAGCTGATTAGAGGAGAAGGAATGAGATATTCATTTAACTTTGATGATATGCTGCTAACAGAGGGTAATAAGCTACTTAAGATGTTCAAAATGCCTCAACTACAGAATTTTGATGGAACTAGAGATCCTAGGATTCATCTCAGTTAGTACATAAAAACTATGAGTACTACTAAAGCCCCATTAGTAGTGATCACTAGGTTATTTGTACTATCTTTAGAGGGAATGGCTATAAACTGGTATAATCGGTTGGAAAAGTCTATCAGGTTTGACTGGAAAGAATTGTGTACTACTTGTAGACGGCGGGGTTTAGCATGCATCCAAGATTTTAGCAACTGCAATCCTGTTTAGGCTTAGGGCCTTAGAGAACACACTAACCACTGTCACAAAGCCATGGCATTGAGATAAGGAGTCACCATCCAGGGTAATAACTGGGACAATTTGATTTGTGCTACTCGATTCTCTAAAAGAAAATTAGCACCATAACTAGGAGATTCTATATACGGAATACTAACTTCTCTTAGTCTCATGTTCATTTAGAATAATTTTATAAACGATTATTTCATCCTCTAATTACATGCAATTTTATTAAACCCTAATTAACATCCATCTACCCAAAAAGGCAACAAGTCAATAAAATTACAAGTAAAAAATGCACTCAAGATCGCGTTGTCCCAGAGTCTAAACTATGTTAATTTTATTCAAAAAGTTAGCTAAATCTACATTTTATTTACAAGTGAAAAATGGACTAAAGGTGGGCCTATATTTTTATTAATTAGTGAGCCTAAATCTATTTATTTTAGTCTTTCTAAGATATGGGCTTAAGTCTATTCAATTTTAAAGGAAAATCAAATTAGTGGACCTAAATCTAACTTGGTTTTATTTTAAGTGAAATGTGGTCCTAGGTCTATTTATTTTAAAAGAAATGAAATTAAGTGGGTTAAGCTAAGTCTAAATAATTTTAATTAACTAAGTGGACCTAAAATCTAATTAACCTAATGGGCCTAAGTTGATTTTAATTATTTAAAAAATCTAAATCATTTTTTAAGCCTATTTATTAAGTGGGTTAGACCTAAACGTGGGCTTGAGGCCCAAAAAACATTAAAAAAACATAGAAAACAAGCCCAAAATAAATAAAACACCAAAAAATATATCAAACAAATATTACAATGATTTTCTAAAAAAAACCCTAAATTAATTACATGCAAACGCTAATTTAAGCTACTGCAACCATTAAGTTTAATTGATTTTTTTTACCCAATTGAACCTAATTACTAATCAATTTTAAAATACAAAAATTTAAATCTTTCATTATTCCCACTACTGGGGCTATTACAAACTACATACAGAATTAAAATTAAATAAGTATACACCCAGAAATTAAAATAAACCACACAGGATACCAAAACGCAAAATAAAAATTAAAATCCTAAGAACTATTATTAAAACAATACAGGTTCATCCATAGAATTCCATGGATCTTCTGTTCAATTAAACAGAGATGGTATCCTCCTCCTCAATCCACGTACAGAAATCAAAACAAAAAAAAAGCAATCAAATTAGTAGTGAAATTAAATAATAAAATGATTAACGAAATGAATAAAAATCACAAAAGAGAAGAAAGAAAAAATGAATGTTGTGCATATACCCTTTTTCGGCCCCTCATATTAGGATTTTCACCGTTGAAATTGGCTTAGTGTTGAATTGATTATGAACTGAGACTAACAATCATTGTATCGTCTTCCTTAAATGAACTGCAAAAATTAGGGTTTTTTAAAGAACAAAAGAAATCAAAGCTTTTTTTTCCCTCTATAAAAAATCCTACAGCCAAAAAACCTCAACCGCCCCCCCCCCCTCTCGCACGCATGCAGACTCTGCTTTTACATGCAGAGTCTGCGCATACTGAACTTCCTCCAAAGGAGGAATAAACCTATCTGATCATATCAGATAGCATTTGTTTTTATTTCAAAAAAAATATGCTCTGCATTTTTTTAAAAAAAACCTTATCAAATAAAATTTGAATTTTTCCACCAATCAAAACACTGAAAAAATCAATAAAAATAAGGAAAAATACGCGATAAAAAAATCAAAACATGGAATTATTGTGCATCAGCACTGTGCAATGCTGACTGGCATTGTCTAATGCAGATCGACATTGTGTAATGCTGGTCTGCATTACACCAATGTCGATCCTAAATTTTTAATTACACCAACTTTTAATTACCAAAAGACCCCTGAAAAAAATGACTTATTTGCAATCAAATCCTAAAAAACATTACAATTTAGTCCCTAAAGTCCAGAAAATCAACAACCAAGTTCAATTTTTGAATAAATTTCATCATAGGGGCTTACGTTGCAATTGTGCACAATTGCATCCCGAAATTGGGTGCTTACACTACTTTTTTGAAATAGTATGATTATAACATGAAAAGAGTCCTAGAGGGGGGGGGTGAATAGGACTATCAAATAAAAATGAGAAATTAAAATAATTCTTCGCAAGAAGTAAATAGAAGTTGAGAAGGAAGAATGAAGAAGACAAAGATTTAAGGAGTTCGAATTCAACAACAATCCTACCTCTCCACCTAATTTATCCCCAAGTTAGGATTTTCAATCACCCACAATCTTATTCATAAGATTAAGACTATACAAGAGTTTTATGGCTCACTCTTATAACTTTACAACATGAGTTTTCAAGGCTCACTCAAAAAACCAAAACCCAAGTGTTTCAATGGACAACACTTAAACCAATTCCTTTGGAAATAAATCTCACTTCCCTTCTAATCTAACCTAAGATTTAAGATGAAGAGAAATTCTATTTCTAAAACACACCCAACTCTCACAAGAGTTATACAAATAAAGAATTATTTAAGAGAAGTTGAGAGCTCAATGAATGCTTAAAAAATAATGAATGATAAATAAGTTTATTAGCTTCCATTCAGCTCTAGAGGTATTTATACTAAAAAATATAACTGTTGGAGGTGCAAATTATATGTCCAATGTCTATATTTTGAATTATTGAGACTGATGTTGTCAGACGGCTATTCATAGATTGAAACCATAATTGGCTCCTCAAGACATTTGAATTTATCCACACTTTCTTCATAAAAGCTATAGATATTGGAATTATCTTTCTATATCAATTCTAATCACCTAAATTGGACTTCTTCAGCTCAAGATATGTTCAAAATACTAAGGATTATGCAATCTATAATGCGGACTATGGTCAAACAGCTACACCCAAATTGAAGCTGTGATTTGCTCCTGAAGAAATTTGAATTTACCCATACTTTGTTAATGAAAGCTATAGATATTTGAATTATATTTCCATATCATTTTTAATTACCTAAATTTTACTTTTGAAGCTCAGGATATGTCCAAATTACTAAGGGTTATGCAATCTAAAATGCAAAATACTGTCAGACAGCTATACACAAGTTCAAGACATTATCTGATCCTGAAGAAATTTTAATTTTCCAATATTTTCTTCATGAAAGTTGTAGATATTTGACTTATATTTTTATATCATTTTGAATCACCTTAATTGGAATTCTGTAACTCAAGATATGTCTAAAATACTAAGAGATATGCATTTTGAGATGGCAGATGTATACGTGGATTTCAAATCAAAATTTGCCTAACCAAATGAACTTGGATTTCTACAAATAAACCCAATTCAGAAAGCTCAAGATGTGTAATTCAAATTTTAAGAAGCTCATTTTCTCATTTAAGAGCTCTAAAGATGTTAAAAGTCTTTTTGAATCTTAAAGGTTCAATTTTCCTGAAAAGTCACTATATATCCAAAAGTGTGCATGCTTGGTAAATGTATGGTATATAATTCCCTACAAACTTAATTGAAATTATTAGTATAAAATTTTTTTGTCAATGTCCAAAATTTAGATTTTGATCATGCAAATGGTCAACATAAAACTAGATTGGAAGTGTCCATCACATATTTGGAAATAACTAAGCAAAAATCAAAAAAATCATTTTATGATTTATTGGCCAGATTTATGAATAAGGTAGGATTAATGAAAAAGAAGTTGGCTGAGAAAGATTAGGTTAGGATGATAGTCCGTAACATGTCACTTAATTTGATTGAGAGATTGCAAATGATGAATCCTAAAACATTTATAAACTTATATAATAATGGTTTGTAAGCTGAAGAGATTGAGAGTGAGAAGAAAAGTTTTAGAAGTACAGGAACCCGAAATTACCCAACTAGGGGCACACAATAGAGAAGTACTAGTTGAGCTATAGAGGTGTGTGCAGTTCAACAGCCCAGGAGATTCTCCAATTTTAACCAACCACTTTCCAAAGTCATAGACTATTTAATCCAAAAAGGCATGCTTAGACCCTTAACCTTTTCCAAACCACCAAACCCAAATGTTCTAGGCTATGACCTAAATAGCTACTATAAATTTCACCAAGTAGCTAGCCACTCCACAAACACCTGTATTTGCTTAAAACATGAAATCCAAAACCTTATAGACTTTGGAAAAATCACAGACCTCAAAAAGTCCAATTCCAACCCAAACACTAGAAAACAACCCTTTCCCATACTACTAAAATATTCCACCACCAACAACCATGATGATCAACGTAGGAGTTAGCGAAGAGGAAGTGCTGGACTCCTTTGAAAACTTAAACATTACAGATAGTGAGAAATCTCCTGATGCCTCTAAAGGAGTAAAGGATTTATTAGGGCAACCCTTAGGCAAATTTAATTTTAAGGTGTTCTATTCAAAGCCACCCTTTATTGATATTCCCTTTGAATTAATTATGCCCTCAAAATGGGGTGATAAGTTTGATAATGAGCTAATAGAACAAGAGAGAGAATATGAAACTCCTAAGCAGTCATTGAGAGGGGTTGAAGATTTATTGGGGCAACCTTCAGGCAAGTTTGACTATAGAGTATTTTACTCTAAGGCCACTTCAGGTGATATGCCAGTAGAGTAAAATGCTCTAAGCCTGCTTAAGGTGATATACCAGTATAGGAGATTGTGCCCTTAAGATGAGGTGAAGAGTTCAAAGATGATGATGTAAAAGGAAGAACAATCAATCTTTTACTTCTGAACATTCTCAAGAGGGAGTCGAAGAGCTACTGAGCCAACATTTGGGCAAACTTAACATGGACGACTTGAAAGGGAAAGAAACATGCATAATGGAAATATGGAAAGATGAAAAGAGGGATCAAATTATTGGGGTTATTGACATTTGGTATGACTCTAATGAAGAGAACCCCAGTGGTCTTGATGTATGGAGTGATAATCCTAATGTGAACCATGTCACCACAAGCAGAAAGAACTATAAGGCAGCAGAAATGAAAATTGAGAAAGTTGCAAAAAGAGAAGAGACTGAGGATGTAGAAGTAGAGGAAGGGCAAAAAGAAGACCTGATCTTAGAGTAACTAAAGAAAGATAAGGCAAATGTGAGCACTTGGGAATTATTAATGCATTCAGGCAGCCACCAAAGAGCTCTTGTCATGGCTTTATCAAATATGAATATCCAAATAGCAGCTACACCTGAGGTTATCGTAGTAAAGGTCACAGAAAAGAAGCATGGCTTGACAACATTATCGGATGATGATTTTCCTTTAGAAGGTAGAAATCATAATAAGGCGCTATTTATCCTAGCTGAAGTGAGGGGAAAGAGAACCAATTTTGTAATGGTAGACGATGGTTATACTATTAACGTGTGTCCATTAAAAATCCTACCTAATATGGGTTTGAAAGTTAATGCTTTGAAAGGATCCAATCTTATAATCAAAGCCTATAATGATAGAACTCGAAATGTGGAGGGCACATTCTAGGCTCTAGTTAAAATAGGGTTGTAGAGTTAATTATTGAGTTTATTATATTAGACATCCCTATCAGATATGCCTTGCTTTTAAAAAGGCCATGGTTCCATGCTCTAGGAGGAGTACCCTCAATTGTGCACCATAAAATAACATTCCCTCATGAAGGAGAGGTTATAACTATATAAGCTAGAACTAGTGCAGCTACAACAACCATACAGGATAAACAAAAACAAGTATATGTTCCTCCTGGTTTCCAAGTTGTTAGAATATTTGATGGAAATGAGATGGATCCGAGAGTTGTGAAGATAATGGAGAGTATGAATTATCAAACTGGATAAGGACTGGGAAAGAATGAGTAAGGAAGCCTTCAATCCTATAATTAAAAAGGTAAGGCAACACTAAGGGATTAGGGTGCACTAAGATAGAACTTAGTAGCAAAAAAGGAAGGAAGAAGGGACAGGCCAAGATAAATAAGCCCTTGGGGAGAATCAGTTCAATGAGTGAGAATTTTATCAAGCTAGGGGAAGGAAAGTACTAGGTTTGAGATCTTCAAGGACCATATTATGGAGAAACTGGTAGAGTATAATAAAGAGGAAGTGATGAAGCAACTAATTGAGAGGATGGGTGATACTGCTCTTTAAGAGTTGTTGTGTCTACCACCTAAAGAGGAACCACCCCAGGATTTAGCTATTATAATTAATAATAGTTTTAGTGATGTTTCATTATGAAGAAATTGATGTAATAACATCTGGCCTTTATGAGGATAAATATTTTATTTTTTCCATGGTCAATAATATGAATTCTGGTTTGGCTTACTTGTGTGATGTCCATCCTATTGGTTTTGTGCATTTTAATATTGATCATATGTGCATGTTAGACATTAATTCCATTCAATTAGATTCATTAAACATGGGCACAAATCATAATCCTAAGAACATTTCTATATGACATTATGTAACTCTTAAAGAGAGGGAAATTTTTGAGAAAATATTAACAAAAAGAAAGGTAGTATTTTCTTGGACTTATGAAGATATGCCGGGTTTAGATAGGGAAATTATGGAACATCACATCCCAACTTATCCAAAAATTAAACTTGTTAAATAGAAACTACGCAAGCTAAGACCAGAGTGGACTGAAAAGATAAAAGAGGAAATTGCTAAACAAATTCAGGCTAATTTTCTAGAAGTGGCAGATTATCCACAATGGTTAGCAAACATAGTACCAGTACCTAAGAAAGATGATAAAGTGCGTATGTATGTGGATTTTAGGGATCTAAATAAAGCATGCCCAAAAGATGATTTTCCTTTGCCTCACATTAATATGATAGTGGACAGTATGGCATCGAGCGCAATGTATTCTTTTATGGATGGGTTTTTAGGATATAATCAGATAATGATGGCAATCATGGACAAGATCAAAACAGCTTTCATTATAGAATGGGGGATATATTGTTATAAGGTTATGTGTATATGGTGGGGTTTAGCGTGCATCCAAGATTTTAGCAACCATGACACTGTTTAGGCTCAGGCCCTTAGAGAACACACTAACCACTGTCACAAAGACATGGCGTGGAGATGAGGAGTCACCACCTAGGGTAATAATTGGGATAATTTGATTAGTGGTACTAGATTCTCTAAAAGAAAATTAGCACCATAACCAGGAGATTCTGGATACGGAATACCAACTTCTCTTAGTCTCGTGTTCATTTAGAATAATTTTATAAATGATCATTTCATCCTCTAATTACATGTAATTTTATTAAACCCTAATTAACATCCATCTACCCAAAAAGGCAACAAGTCAATAAAATTACAAGTAAAAAATGCACTCAAGATCGCATTGTCCCTAAGTCTAAACTATGTTAATTTTATTAAAAAGTTAGCTAAATCTACATTTTTATTTACAAGTGAAAATGGACTAAAGTTGGGCCTACATTTTTATTAATTAGTGAGCCTAAATCTATTTATTTCAGTCTTTCTAAGATATAGGCTTAAGTCTATTCAATTTTAAAGGAAAATCAAATTAGTGGGCCTAAATCTAACTTGCTTTTATTTTAAGTGAAATGTGGGCCTAGGTCTAATCTGCTTTTATTTTAAGTGGAATGTGGGCCTAGGTCTATTTATTTTGAAAGAAATGAAATTAAGTAGGATGAGCTAAGTCTAAACAATTTTAATTAACTAAGTGGGCCTAAAATCTAATTAACCTAATGGGCCTAAGTTGATTTTAATTATTTAAAAAACCTAAATCATTTTTTAAGTCTATTTATTAAGTGGGTTAGACCTAAACGTAGGCTTGGGGCCCAAAAACATAAAATCATAAAAAAAAAACAAGCCCAAAATAAATAAAACACAAAAAAATAGATCAACCAAACATTCAGTGATTTTCTAAAAAAATCCTAAATTAATTACATGCAAACCCTAATTTAAGCTACTACCACCATTGATTTTAATTGATTTTTTTTACCCAATTGAACCTAATAAATCTTTCACTATTCCCACTACTGGGCTATTACAAACTATGTACAGAATTAAAATTAAATAATTATATACCCAGAAATTAAAATAAACTATATAGGATACCAAAATGCAGAACAAAAATTAAAATCCTAAGAACTATTATTAAAATAGTACAGGTTCATCCATGGCATTCCATGGATCTTCTGTTCAATTAAACACAGACGGTATCCTCCTCCTCAATCCACATACGGACATAAAAAAAAAGCAATGAACATAAAAAAAAAAAAAGCAATCAAATTAGTAGTGAAATTAAATAATAAAACAATTAACAAAATGAATAAAAATCACAAAAGAGAAGAAAGAAAAAAATGAATGTTGTGCATATGCCCTTTTTCGGCCCATCAAATTAGGATTTTCACCGTTGAAATCGACTCAGTGTTGATTTGATTATGGACTGAGACTAAAAAAATGTTGTATCATCTTCCTCCAATGAACTGCAAAATTAGGGTTTTTCAAAGTATAGAGGAAATCAAAATTTTTTCTATCTTCCCTCTGTGTAAAAAATCCTCTACAAAAAAAGTCCTTCTGCCCCAGCCTCTCCAGCCAAGCCTCCCCAAACAAACCTCTCCAGCCAAGCCTCTCTTGCACGCATGCAGACTCTACTTTTAAATGCAGAGTCTGCGCGTACTGAACTTCCTCCAAAAGAGGAACAGACCTATTTGATCAGAGATCAGATAGCGTTTGTTTTGATTTCAAAAATATCTTCTATGTTTTTTTAAAAAAAAAATTATCATATAAAATTTAAATTTTTCAACCAATCAAAACACTAAAAAAATCCATAAAAATAAGGAAAAATACACGAAAAAATCAAAAAAATGGAATTATTATGCATCGACACTGTGCAATGCCGACCGGCATTGTACAATGCCGATCGGCATTTTAAATGTTGATCCTAAAACATTTTTTTTAACTTTTAATTACTAAAAGACCCCTGAAAAATTGACTCATTTGCAATCAAACCCTAAAAAAATGTTGCAATTTAGTCATTAAAGTCTAGAAAATCAACAACCAAGTTCAATTTTTGAATAAATTTCATCATAGGGGCTTATGTCGCAATTGTGCACAATTGCATCCCAAAATTGGGTGCTTACATTTTGCCTTTTGGATTGAAGAATGCATGTTCAATATATGAAAGGGCAGCTACTGCTCTTTTCCATGACATGATGCATAAAGAAGTAGAAGTATATGTAGATGATATGATGGTCAACTTAGAGACAAAAGAGGGACACTTTGAAGCTTTAGATAAGTTCTTGGCTCGAATTGAGAGGTACAATATGAGGCTCAGGCTAAAGAAATGCATTTTTAGGGTTACTTTAGGAAAACTGCTAAGGCATATAGTTAGCAGCAAAGGAATTGAACTAGATCCAAATAAAGTGAAAGTTATCCAGGAAATGCCAGTGCCAAAACTAGAGAAAAAGGTAAGAGGATATATTGGCAAGTTGTAATATATTAGTACGCTCATTGCAAAGCTTACTAATACTTATGACCCTATCTTCAAGCTTTTAAGGAAAGATCAACTTGTGAAGTGGAACGATGATTATCAAAAGGCTTTTTGATAGGATTAAGGAATATCTTCCTAATTCGCCTGTATTGAAGCCACCAAGGCAAGGTAAGCCATTGATCATGTACTTTTCCCTATAGGAAAATGCAATAAAGGCAATGCTAGCACAATAAGGACTAGATGGAGTAGAACATGTGGTGTATTACCTTAGCAAGAAGTTTCTGCCATATGAGAAAAATTATGATTTCGTAGAGAAGACATGTCTAATAATGATCTAGGCAACAAGAAAATTGAGGCATTATTTTCAGTCCTATAAAGTTTAGGCTATTTGAAAGATAGATCCTTTAAGTTATATATTTCAAGCATCTACTTTAACTGGAAAAATGTCTTGATGGCTCGTACTCTTGACTGAATTTAGTATAGAGTACATTACCACAAAGGTTATCAAAGGAAGGGTGGTAGTAGAATTCCTAGCTTAGAATGCAGCAAAGGGTGATGAACAGTGGAATTTAGAGTTTCCAGATGAGAACTTAGCAGTCATAGAACATTGAGAGTGGAAGCTTTATTTTGATGGGGCTAAAAATAACAAAAGAGCCGGATTAGGAGTGATTCTTATTATGCTAGAAGGAGAAACCCTACTAATGACCAAGAAGTTAGATTTCAAAGTAACAAATAATATGGCTTAGTATAAGGCATGCATTCATGGAGTGGAGACAGCAATAGCAACTAGAGTAAAAGAGTTGTTGGTATATGGGGATTTAATGTTAGGCGTCAGTCAAGCTAATAAAGAATGGGAAGTGAAAAAGGAAAAGCTGAAGCCTTATATTTTTCATTTGAAAACTTTAATAAGGAACTTCACTAAATGTCTCTTCATCCATTTGTCAATAGATGATAATTAGATGGAAGATGCACTAGCAACACTCTCTTTGATGTGGGATAATGTGAGTAGATTAATTATGAAGCCTTTTATAATCATAAAATCAAGAGCTCCATGTTATGGGAGAAAGCAAACTACGGGTATTCAAATAGGGCCTGAAGAGAACATGTGGTTTTATGACATTCAAAGGTTTATTGAAGAAGGAAAGTATCCAATAAAGAGACTTCAAAAGAGAAATATGCTCTTCATGTTCTTGCATGTAATTATGCAAGTCATGATAGTGTATTATATAAAAGAATGCCAAATGGAATGCAACTTAAATGTCTTAAGAAAGATGAGGTTGAAGAGGTGATGTAAGAGATTAATATAGGAGCTTGCAGTTCTCATATGAATGGGATGATCTTGACTAAGAAGATAATCAAATAGGGGTATTATTGGATGAGTATGGAAATAATTGTAGCAGAATAGTAAGACAGTGCCAGATCTATAGGAATCTTAACTATCTTCCTCCTATGGTGCTAAGTAGTTTATCACCTCCTTGGCCCTTTACAACATAGGGGATTGATATTATAAGAGAAATAAGGCTGACAACATCTAATGGGCATAAGTATATAGTTGTGCCAATAGATTATTTTTCTAGATGGGTAGAGGCTGAGTCCTTTAACACTCTGAAAGTAAAACAAATGGCATAGTTTATTGAGAAGATTCTTATTTTGCAGGTATAGGGTTAAGCACCATATTGTAACAGATAATGATGTCTAATTTTAGGCAGAAATGACAGAGTTGTTACAGAAGTATGGGATTGAACATCATAAATCTTCACCTTATCACCATCAGGCTAATGGAGCAGTAGAAGCGGCTAATAAAAATGTTAAGAATATTCTTTCTAAAATGGTCAAGACTTACAAAGATTGGTCTGAGTTTCTTCCTTTTACTTTGTGGGGGTATAGGACTACATAATTCTTGGTGCACAATATAAGTGTACAAGTTATATATTTGTCATGATGAGTTGTACAATCATCATACGATAAGGTTTTACTTTCTCTGCATATTTATACATAACCTAAGATATGTTTCTAAGGTTAGAGAGAGTTTTGTGTAGAGACACCAAAATGGAGAAAAATAATATACACCAAAAATAAACCCAAATTATTCTTGCTAAAGGATTAAGCTAGTGCAAGTTTCTAAGGGTCAATAAATAGGGCATTTGCTACTAAGCCCCATCTAAGCAAGAAGGTGATTGGAGAAGCTTTGTTTTTTCAAGCTAAAGGCCTAACACTTGGGAGGCTAAGTATTTGATTCAAGAGTTGAACCAAAGAATTCAAAGCTTCTAGAGTACTTGTGGTCTGCATCAAACTTAGGAGATTATAAGTATTCTTAAACTTAGACTTCCTAGTTTTTTATTTTACATATTGATGTGTAGTTTAGCAATGTGTAAAATGAAAAATGGATCTGTGGAAATGGAAATCTTCATGTGATAAAGGGTTATGTATGTGAAAATTTTAAAATTTCACCCTATCTAAGGCATATGCTCACCACACTTGATTAATGCATAGTTATTTCCTTTTATACCTAACTACCAAAACATGCCTACCCTATGCCATCTCTTTAGGGCTTCCTAAGGATTTCATGGAAAGCTCTATCCAAGATGTTCCTAAGAGTGAAATAGAAAAGGGAGAAAAAGGAGAAAAATGACTCTTAACAACACTAGAAGTAAATTTCCTGAATCCCACCTATGACTAAAGTGTTGATGAAATAGATCCTTCCATCTATGAGTATGTGTTTAAGTCTAAGGATGAAAATAAAGAAGAACTAAAGAAGTAGAAGGAAGTTCAGGACTAGTTGGAGGAACTCTATGGCAAGTTTGACTTTAAGATGAAACCACCAGCTGCATTGACTCATTGAGTCCAGCATGGATTATATCCTATTAAACTACAAATCTATCTCTAATGATGTATGTATTGTTGATCTATTAGAGTCTTTTGATGTATAGAACTCTAAATTTAGTACAATGATATTTGACTTTGCTTATTTGTGTGATGCGTATCTTAATAATGATGTGTATTTCATCAAACTTTACATGAGCATCTTTCACATTCATTTCATTAACACTTAACCATTTAATTAGGCACAAACATGGAATCTCGCATATTATATATTTCAAAATATGTTACCCTTAGGAAAAGATGATAAAAATGAATGATAAAAATAATAAATGATGATGATGATGATGATAATAATACTTAGTTAGAGAACCTGAGAGGGTTAACTAAGAAGAGGGTACCTTCATTTTAAAATACATGATGTGCATACATGACTTTAGTAAATGTCATTCAGTGCAAATAAGAAGAAATTGTGAAATATTGCATGTGGGAAAAGGTAAATGTTTGAATCAATATCTAGCATGCAAAAAGGAAAAATTTATATTTCATTCATTGGTGCACCAATATAGTAAGTGAATAAAACAATTGAGATTAGAGAAAATCAAAAGGGACAAGAAAATATCATAAGAGGTCAAACAACCAATGATATAATTAGAATGTACAATCAATGGAAGTATGATCAGCTCAAAACATCTAAAGCATCATTAGTACAGTCAATAGAAAATTCAGAGAGCAGGGGAACTCAAGACTCATCCTCGTCATCATCATCATTTAGGAGTCCTTTCCTACTGGGTCCAATACCAAAGCAACAAATCCTTAACTCCTCAATCTCATACAAAAGCTACTATATCTGACTCTAATAATAAGCCTCCTGATGATGCATTACTTCCTCCCGCTTGCATGCTATCTCTACATGCTCACATTGCATCATGGCATGCATACATCAGCATACACATAATACATAGCATATTGCATACTGTGTATTTGAATAAGTAAAAGGATAGGAAAAACTCACATGAGCCTCCTCTGAGTAACGGACATGATAACTCATCAAGCTTGAAGCGCTCTAGTACTAGTACTCCGCTATCTCTTGCGATACTTGCATATAAGATAGTCAATAAACAATAAACTTAGGGAAAATATTAAAGAAGTAAAGGCAAAAAATCACATGGATGGTCTTATCTGGAACAAAGGCTACTGGCGCAAGAGATACGGGGACCATATGACTGACCACACCACCATGAAGATCATATCCCCTAACCAAAGGAAGTAGAGGTACTACGACAACTCCAGGATCCATATGAGCAGCCTTAAGAGTAACATGGGTACCTTTGCCTTGAGACCTCTTTGAATAGGACTACAAATATAGAAAGAACAGATTATGACAAAAGCATAGTAAGCATAAAGTAATGTGAGAGAAATAAAAGCCACTTGGTGAGTAGAAAGAGCTAGCACAAATCTACCCATCATATAATCAATCAGTCAAGGAATGATTGTCTTTATGTAAGAAAGGCCCTCTAACTCTAAGCAATCATAATCATCCAGGCCAACTAGTGTAGTCTCTAAAGTCAGACCCACTAGGTCCTTCCTCTATAACATGTCAACTAGAGGAGAAAATGGCACATGATGGGCAGTAGGTCACCTCGTCTAATCGATAATGTGCTCACCCAAGTACCAAATGTGATTAACAGGGATCACGAGTAGAATTCACCTAGTAGTGAGTCCAATAGCACTTTGCATCACTTGAGAGAACTCCATATGGAACTCTCCCTACTATCGAAGGTTAATCTACAGCAAGAACAAACTATCAGGAAAAATAAAGTAAAAATGATAAAACTAAGAATAGAGAAAGAGAACAAACCATGTCAAATGTCAACCCCATAAAAGCAGTATGGAATGTCTCTAAATACTGGACATGACCTCTCCAAACATCAGACATTCAAAAAGGGAAGCAGAGGAACTCCTCAGGTATCTGAGTGACCATAATGGAGGAGTCAAAATATAAAACTTGAAAACCTAAATCTTTAAAAGTCAAAAGAAAGTACATCATAAGCAGTACACTTAAGAAAGAGTAGAAGAAATAGAAAAAGGCATCGAACCAACTTTTATCAACCACTGGAGCAATGCTGGAAATCTACTATCCACCTCTACACATGTCATTTAAGCCATGTAAGAGATAGCCATAAGTAGGGGAGCCCTAGTCATACTCCTGTAAGCTATCGAGATCTCATAAAAGAGGAAGCAGCAATGAACCCACAATTCTACCCCAATCCGGGAAAACCACCGTGCTCATTAAATAGAACATGAAGCACCTGGTCAGTCTCTTAGTGTCCACTGGCCCATCAATCATAGCTACCTCATAAGCATGCTTGAGATGGTCATATGAAATAAGGCTGCCTTAACTAACCCTAAACTTAGGGCTACAACTAAATAACCTGACAAATAATGTCGTCGAATCAATAGGGATTCAAATGGAATGCACTGCCTAGAGAAAGAGAACCCCTATAATTGTAGCAAAGTCAAAGGGTGTGATCATCATCTCCACAAAATGGAAGTGGAAGGTGTGCGTCCAATCTGACCACCTCTCAATCAAGGTAGTCATAGTCGCCTTATGGCCATTGTAGGCCATCTAGCAAACCATCATTCAGACTGTTAAAAATGAGACCACGTACTCGGTCCCGCACCTCTCTAGACAGGCTCTGATAAAACTCCTTCACCCTAACTAATCTATCAGGCAGCACCAAGGATGGAACTATCGCCTAATAAAAGGGAAGTCAGTAAAAAACAAATCCTAGCTAAAAACAATTCCATTTTGGATATAAATAGCATGCACTAATATCTTTTTATCTCATCTTATAGGTAATTCGAAGAAAAGCACAATATCCCAAATAAAGGGAAGTTAGTGAGAATAATAAAAATTCTAGCTAAAAGAATTTCATTTGTAGAAAAATAAATCCTAATTATTCATTTTTCTGTTTATTTGCAGGAAAATTCCAAGAACTAGCACACAACTAAGGAAAAAGTCCTAAAGTTGGCACCTACCAAAAAGCGCTTCTTAAAAGTCGAAATCTATATCAACAAAGTTCATCCTAATGAGGGAAGTGTCATGCATAATGGTTCTTGCATAAAAATAAATAAATAAATAATATAAAATTTATGCACTAATCTATTTTAGCTTATTTTGTAAGAAAAATACTAAAAGAAACAAAGAAAGAAAAATTCCCGAATATTAACCTACTAGCGGTGAAGTGTCCATATGTCCCCTCCTAAGTTCAAGGCTATAGGGATGTTCTGGCCTTTAATAACCCTATGCCACGTACAATGAGCTGGCACCAGCTTCCTGTAGATGACACTGATAACCCCTGGATCCTTTAGATTAGTATCAAGACTTACAAGCCCCTCGGGATCAACACTACCCAAATCATCTTGCATGGGCACATGTGGTGTGAAGAACAAAAAAAGAAAAGCCTAAGTCCAAGAGGATTCTTATGTGAAGAGAGAGAGAGAGAGATAACTGAAATTGAAGAAAAAATTTAAAAAAAAGTACCTTCTATATAGCCCTTAAGGTGAGTCAACGACCTATACCCGTGGGTCAGGCCAACTGTTACAATCCAAATCAGTGATCATAACTGATGTTAAAGAATAAAAATTTATACAAATCTAAAACCAATAACAAGTCTTAAATTAAAAACTCAAACAACCATACTATAAAAATGTCTCAAAATTAAAACTTTTAATAACATAATCAAAACTTTCATAAATAAAATCATCATAAATATATTCAGATACAAACTACTATCAGAGTCAACATAACATGATACCACAATTATGTACTACTATTATAGCATCTACAAAATACAAGAAGGTGATAGTTCAAAATTATAGAAATCGTTCGGAGATAAAAGGGTCCAGCAAATTAATAGGGGAGGTCTGACGTAAAGAATCTTAAAAAAAAAAATTTGAGGGGGTCAGACTTCACTGAGTGAATTATTATTATATATATACACACAACCTAAAGACATAAACACTCAAGCATCATTATAATAATATATTTATATTTATTTAATATATACAAGGATTTCATACAGATGCTCAAAATCCATTTTTGTTATAATAATAAATGTAGAGGAATTTTATATGAAGGATTGGAGCAGAATCCCTAAATTTTTTCTTGATCACTACAATTCACTAGCCATTAGGCCTTCCATAACTCCAAAAATATCTTTTATCTAACTTTTTGGCAGTGGACTAACCTTGAGTACACAAAGCATCAACTGAAAATCTGCAATCCCACTATGGTGCTAACTAGCCCCGAGTATCCTATAGATCAATCAAGGATCCGCAACCACACCCCTTTATCCATCCTTCACCATAATCATTATTTTCATATTTGAAATCAATCAAAGTTCAAAGCCTAATATCTAGCATACTGTTGCGCAACAACCCTAGTGTGACCCACTAGATGGCACGTTCTACAACTGTCCTACAAAATGTTGTTTCATAATAAAATAATAAAAATTCATAATAAAATATGACAACATACATTATTTAAAATAAATATTCTCAAAAGCATATATATATAAATGTTAATAATAATAAATATCATTTAATGAAATAAAGCATAATTAAATTCATATATTTTTGGATGCTCATAATATTTTATCTACATGTAATATATACATATAATAATAATAATAATAATAATAATAATAATAATAAAATTATTGTTATTAGAAATAATTCCCTAATTTTATACTTCTATAATTTTTTGAGAATGACTCAATCTAAAGCATGACTCAATAAAAATTTAAACTTAGTACCGATTTAATATGACATTTTACTAGCATTCGAACAAAAATTTGGCAGAGTCTCCTCTATAAAATAAATGTCTCTCTACTACAAGTAAAACAGATCCTACATGAAAATACACTTTAAATAATTCTACAACACCACATCTTGGGTGGGGCCCCTGAACTACTATTCATGCCCAACTGAGAACCAATTCAATCCACAAATAATTAAAATACTATAAATTCCAATAATTCACCAAAAATCATAAAAATTAATTTAAATATCACAAATCAATTTATTGACAAAATAAAAGCATAAAAGATATTTATTCCAAAATAAAGAATAAAATCCTCATTTATAATTAAATTTCATTATTAAAAATATATTCTACCAGTTTTCGAAATTAAATAGCATTAATTACAATTAATTATTTAAATTGCTCAAATATATAATAAAAATAACTAAAACTCATTTAAGCTTAAAAATAATAAATAAAATTTATTATTCATATATTTTCTGAAAATTACTAATAAGTAGCTCAAACTAGTAAATAATTCATAAAAATTAATTTAATAATTTTTATTATTCAAAAATTGTCTAGAACATAATAATTAATAATAATTTCAATTAAAATATAAAAATTACTAATTTATACAAAATTTTCCAAAATTTCATTTTTTTACATAAACATTCAAAAATTTATAATAAAATTTTGGTACATAATTTCAATAAATTTTCTTCATGAAGTTTGTTCAAAATACATCAAAGAATTTATCAAAAATATAAAATTTTTCTTGAGCCATGAACAGTGTTCATGCTTGAAATAGTGTCATTTCGAAAATCAATTCCAAAATGTAATGTAAATTAGAAAGCTTACAATTTCTATAACAATAATCTAAAGTCAATTTAACATAAATCAACCTAATTTAAACTCAATTTCACAAATTAATCAAAATATGCCTAAACACAACTGCACAAATTAATCAAAATATGCCTAAACACAACTACACAAAATCAAAGTTGTAATTAAAGTTACTCGTACAAATTGATTGAGAGGAAATGAAGCCCACTCCAAGACGAAGATAACGAGCTATCAAGCTCGGCCTGAGGTGGTCGAAAACATCGCTAGCAAGAGGAAGAAGATTTGGTAAAAGATTAAAACCGAAATGGAGAAGAAAAAAAAAAGGGTGGCGGTACCAGGGAGGAGAAAGGCAGCTAGTGGCAGTGCTATCTGGAGGTGACTAGAATGGCGAGGTGGTGGTGTTGGGTGGTGGGTAGTGTCGAGGTGAGTAGGGAAGAAAGAAAGAAAAAGAAAGAAGAGCAAGAAGAACAAGAACAAGAACAAGAAATGGAAAGGGGAGGGTACTGCACATTTTCAAAACTTATTATTATTATTATTATTATTATTATTATTATTATTATTATTATTATTATTATTATTATTATTATTATTATTATTATTATTATTATTATTATTATTATTATTATTTTAGGAAGCACAAAGGACAAAAGAAAAGAAATACTTAATATTACTTTTTTTTCTCAATTATCTCTCACCACAAATTATATATACATATATGTATATTTAAAAATTAATTTAAATTTAATACAATTACAAAAATAATAATCAATTAAATAATCAAATATTAATTAACACTAATTAATCCCAAATAATATTAATAATATTAAATAATATACAACAATAAAATTAAGATTTTAATTTTAAATTAATAATAATGTCATAATTTAATAAAATAAATAATAATAGTAGAATTTAATTTAACTTCACAAAATAACTATAAGATTACAAATTCATTTAAATAACTCTGAAATGCACTCTAAAGACCTTTTTAAGCCCTAATGAGGATTTAAAAGCACTTCAAAGTCTCAGGAATCAACCCATGGCATGTGCAAGATGATAGAAGCCAACGGCAAAAACCTGGGATGTGTTAAATGCAAAAACCATAAGGAAGTTCTTTATACCACCCTATTTTAAGATTTTTTAAATGTATTCATGCATTCATGCACTTATACTTATATCATTCATCTAAAAAATCATTTTTATGCTCTTAGAAGTGAATCTGTACTGATAGAGGGGGCATGTAGCAGAGAAAAACCAATCGACCCTAATAGTGGTCATCTTACCTCAATGAAGCCTTTGGAATTTCTTGACTTTGTCCAGTAACTCTGAGCCAAGATTTCTAAAATCTAACCAATCTAATGCTTGATAACCTTATAAAAGGAAAAAAATTCATCAAAATGAGAACCATAAGGAATCAAAATGCTCGAGTAACTTGCGACTACCATAGTAACCCTAAAATCAATACAAATGCAAAAATCATACTTGAATTACTCTAATGCTCAAAGCAAGTAATATTACCCGAAGGATCTCTAAATGAAATTCACACAGAGTAACACGAGAAAGGTAGGGAATACCTAGAAAAGGAAACTAATGCAAAAAGCTATCTACTCTAATACTCCCTAAAGGAGTAAGAGTACTTTAAAAACTCCTTGATAACATTCACGTTGAGTAATATTGGACAGGCAAATAATGCATGAAAAGAGAAAAATCCCTGCTAAGCAAAATAGTATAATAAAGCATTCTTAAATAAGGGAATGCTCTGGTAATAAAAGCTATCTCATTTGACGTGATTCCCAATAGTCTCATTTTAACAAACTCTTATGCAGTCAATTAGGATGTTTGCTTTCCACTTTGTAACAAAAGCATCCTTAGTAAAGAGTTGTTATTCAAATCTCAAAGAAACGATAAAGACTACGCAAAGATAAGGCTATCGTAGCCAAGATCACATAAAGTTTTTGATACGCACCTCTTCCTAGTGCAAGTAAAACCCTAAAAGCACAAGCAAAAACTATACACATCATGATTTTGATAGATCAAATCACATCGCACTTTTGCTCCTCGTGCATTAGCAAGTACCAACTTGACCAATGC
The DNA here is from genome assembly GCA_947683625.1 of Mallotus nudiflorus. Taxonomy (NCBI): domain Eukaryota; kingdom Viridiplantae; phylum Streptophyta; class Magnoliopsida; order Malpighiales; family Euphorbiaceae; genus Mallotus; species Mallotus nudiflorus. The sequence continues at coordinate 2,866,421 of CANTUR010000162.1, forward strand.
ATTCATAGCATCCTCAAAAATGTTTTTCTTGCATTTGCTCCCCATTCAATGGCAAGTGGCAACTTGACCAATGTATGCGCAACATCCTCATAAAATATTTTTTTAACAATTATTCCCCGTGCATTGCCAAGTGCCAACTTAACCAACACATGCATAACATCCTCATAAAAGTTTTTCTAACACATGCTCCTTATGCATCGGCAAGTGCTAACTTGACCAACGCATGCGTAACACCCTCATAAAACATTTTTTCACTTTTTTTCTCCCCATGCATTAGAAAGTACTAACTTGACCAATGCATGTGCAACATCCTCATAAAATTTTTTTTCACATTTGCTCCTCATGCATTAGCAAGTGCCAACTTGAACAATGCATGTGCAACATCCTTATAAAAGTTTTTCTAGCATTTGCTTCCCATGCATTGGCAAGTGCTAACTTAACCAACGCTTGCGTTGCATTCTTATAAAAGCTTTTTAGCATTTTCTCCACGTGCATTGGCAAGTGCTAACTTGGCCAACACATGTGCAACACCCTCATTAAATTTTTTCACTTTTATACTGCTTGTGCATTTATAAGTGCTAACTTGGCTAACACATGTGTAGTATACTCAGAAAAGTTTTTTTTTAGCATTTGCTCCTTACGCATTGGCAAGTGCCAAATTGACCAATGCATGCACAACATTCTCATAAAAGCTTTTTAAGCATTTGTTCCCCATGCAGGCAAGTGCTAACTTGACCAACGCATATGTAGCATTCTCATAAATGATTTTTAGCATTTATAGCTTATGCATCAACAAGTGTTAACTTAACCAACATATACACAACACCCTTCATAAAAGGTTTTCACATTTTTTCTACTCGTGCATTGGCAAGTGCTAACTTGACCAACGCATGTGTAGCACCCTCATAAAAGATTTTCTTCCATTTTTTCCTTGTGCTTTGGCAATTTTTCACTTGACCAATTCATATGCATCACCCTTAAAAAAAATTTCACTTTTTTACTTCCTATGCATTGGCAAGTATTGACTTGACCAACATATGAATAACACCCTCATTTGCTCCCTATGAGCTAGCAAGTACTAGCTTGACCAGAGCATGCACAACATCCTATAAAGGTTTTTCTTGCATGAATAATGCAATTTGCCTCCCCTGTATTAACAAGCGCCAGCTTGATCAATGCATATGAAGTAAGAGGCAACTGTTGATACCTAAATTTCAATGGTTCCCCAAAAATATAATGATGAAGGTTCATGTCATAAGACAGCGAGTAGGCTTTTTTACAAGTCATCCTGAGTGTGTTCAGATGAAGTGAAAACCCAAAAATACCTAAATGTCCTAAAAACACAAACCTGAACCTCTAAAATACTCGAAATGGAACCAAAAAAAGCTAAAAAGGACAAAAAAAGATTGGAAGCCTATGGGTCAGCCTAACCCACAAGTTGGGTGTAATATCCCGTGTTTTTAAAATATTTTTACACTGTACCGGGATATGCAGTGTTAATAATTTCTGTACATTATATGATATTTTTACGAGTTAATATGTATTTAAAATCTATTTTAATTACTGTATATTATTTTCAGTGTTTTACGTAAAATTTTCCCGAGACTTGCATTTCCGGGAAAATTTTCACGTAAACAATGTATTATTAATTATTTTAAATGTATTTACGGATTTGCATGAACTCATACATATTTTTAAATTATTAAATAAAGCTTGTGAGTGTATATTTATTTAATTAGGGTTTATTATTTCCCTAATATTTTATTAAGTATTTAATTATTTTATTGTTATTTAATTAATTTTATTTAGTATAAATTATTAAAATATTAATATTTTTATGTGTGTGGTGTATATTTGATGTGTGTAATTTAATATTATTTTAATATATAGTATAAAGTATATATATATACATATATTTGTCAAAAAATCAAAAAGTTTGGAAAATTACACATTTGCCCCCGATCATCCCTTTCTTCCCCGATTCTTCCCTTCTCCGTTTCCGATCGCTGCCGTGCCGTTTCTTCATCGTGGGTGTGCCGTCCGGTGTGCCACCGTCTTCCCCGACCAATTTCGTCGCCTGAGGAGGCCGTTTCCGGCGTCTGGAGATCGATTTTGGTCGGAGAAGCCGAAAATCGATCCACCGTCGATCACGTCGATTCCGGCCACCGTTTTCGACACCGCCGGTCCCTTTCTTCTCCTTGAGCTCCGGTGAGTATGATTCTAGCTTTGGTTTGAGCTGAATTGGTCTAGATTTGCTTAGGTTTCGAATTTTCAATTTCGGCCTATTAGGGTTTTTGATTTTTTTGAGCTTCGAATTGATTGATTCATGGAAAATCCCTTCACAAATGTTGATCCTAGTAGCTTAATCTACATTTTTGAATTTTTGTAGAATTTTTGAAGATTGTTTGGATTTTTGGGTATTTTTGAATATTTTAATATTATTTTCTAATTTTTGGAAATTAATTATTTAAATTATGAAATTGGAGTTTATGGTTGAATTGGGTGTTGAAATGAATTATAGGGATTTATTTGGAATTTTTATGAATTTCTAAGTATTTATTTTGAGTTATTGAAGTTTATGTGATTTTGAGAAATTAGGGTTAAATGTGTTTTTATTTGAATTTAATTGGTTAATTGATTTTAATTATTGATATTATTGATAAATATGTTGAGAAAATTAATTTTGAATAATTGTATGATTTTTGGTGAATTTTTGAAGTAATTTAAGTATATTTATATATATAGGGGTATTTTGGTAATTTTACCCTAAATTGTCTAAAAATGTAATTTAATCGGTTTTAATAGTTATTTAAGGTATAAAAATGATTTCTATAAATTATTTAGTGTTTTTAACTAATTAAAACTATTTTTCGTGAATTATTTTCAATTATATATATAATATACGGTTTTTCTAATAAAATGAGTTTTAATCGGTTTTTACAGTGTTTTAAGGTTAATTATGTAATTTTTACCTATGAAATGTATTTCTATGCTATAAGGATATTTTTGGTATATCTGAATTATTCTGTGTTTGTGGACCCCGGTCGGTAGACTGTAGTTGGAGTCCGACCGAGAGGTTGTGAATGAGATGTGGTGTTTATTTTCAAAGTGTGTTTCTTTGCAGGGTCGGCTCTACTCTTTTGAGTAGAGAGATGTCCGTTTTACAGGGGAGGTTCTGCCGAATTTTCGGTAGAATTCTCATAAAACGTGATATCCAGTCGAACCCTAAATTCCGATTCTGTTTTTAATACTCTAGATTGAATTCTAGGATTTCTGTTAGGGTTATTCTGATGTCGATTATTTATTTCTTGTTTAGTTGCACCGAGACCGAGGGCTAGTGGACCAGGCCCGTCGAACCTGTCTCGTGGAGCGCATTAGGTGAGTTACTATACTATATATATATGTTTAGGATGCATGATTTTAGAAATATACATTTTATGTTGATTAAATATGCATAAATAAATTGATTATTTCTTAAGTTTACAATAAGTATATTTTTGGTTTATTTTTGGTATATACTAAATTATATGCATATTTTGTGAATAAAATATATTTAAAATATTTTTAAATATATTTCCAGCTTAATTTATAATTTGATTGAATGTATTTGATATATATATACTCGAAATATACCTAGTTTACTTTTGGTATATTTCCGGTATATATATGGTTTATATTGTTATTTCAATTAAATTCATGCATCATTTGATTGTGAATGAATGTTTTATATTTATTAATGAAGGATATCGATAGAACGTGCTACCTAGTGGGCAGCACTAGGACCGAGTACGTACCGGTACGCCTATAGTATTTAGGCTGTATTACTAACCTATCTATGGATATTGATTGATTATGATTATTTGATATGTGAGATGTGATTTGGGTGTGATTACTGGAGCTCGGTTGACCAAGTGTCTCGGGGCCAATCACACTAGTAGTCAGACTGCTGGAGCTCGGTTGACTTAGTGTCTCGGGGCCAGTCTACTGTCCAAATGGATTAAGTGGATATATTTGGATAAGTGAGCCTGTATGGCCAGAGTGTTGTTTAACACTATTTCTGAGGTTGCGATATTCTAGGGTTCTATGTGATCCTTCATAAATCATGATTTTAAATAAAAGTATATAAAAAATGATTTTACTGCATCTGCGTGAAATTTCCTGTATATATACATATTAGATATGTATTATTGACTGTATGCATTATCATTTAGTGTGTATGTATATATTATAGTAATTCACTCAGTGAGGTCTGACTCCCCTCCGTTGACTATTTTTCAGGAGAGTCAACTTCTTCAGACCTCAGTAGCAGGTCGATACGCCGGATTTCTTCCGCCCCGGCTTCTTTATGTAAATTGTCTACTTGAGTCTTATTTATTTTATCTAGACACTGCAGTAGTTGTGAATTAAAGTATTGGATTTCATGTATTTTATTTAAAGAGATGTTTTATATTGAAACTGGATTTGTATTAAAGATTATATATTTATGAGATGAAATTTGATTTAAATCCAGTTGATATGGATAATATTATGATATTTATGATTTTCATTTCCGCTGCATATTATATGATTATTGTTATTATTGCATGATTTATTTTATTTTTAGGCTTGCTACGGGTTCCGGATTCGAAAGAATTCCCGTTCCCTAGCGCCAGTCATGGCCCCTGTTTTGGGTCGTGACAAAGTTGGTATCAGAGCGGAGTTCTGTGTCAGGGCTTAGTTATGTGAGTCGTGGCCCTAGTTTTAAAGTTGTGTTTTCTGTTGAACTACTGCAGTGTATTAGGTTCGAGTATGTCTTGATAAGTATTCCTTGCTTTAGTTTTCAGCGTTATTCCTCCATTGTCTGTTTTGTCTGAATCTTTCCGTTTGTCTTTTCAGTATGAGGAGGCGAGCGCGTGTCGCTCCACCGGTCGTTGAGGCCGAGGATGATGAGTCTTTTCAGGATGAGGTTTTACCTCCTGAGCCGCCAGTTAGGCGTAGAGGTCGTGGCAGAGGTAGACCTCGAGGAGCGGCAGGTTGTCGTAAGCAGAGAGAGTTACAGGACGAGGAGCCTGTAGAGCCTGAATTTGATGTTCCTATTCCTCCAGTTGTTCAGCCTGCCTATCAGCAGGGTATGTCTGACCCTGCGACAGCTTTGTTCTATGCCCGAGTTGGCAGGATTGCTTTTGATGGTACTTCTGATCCATTAGATTTTCTGCATGCGATTGAGACTAGGACTCAGACTACTCATACCGAGTACCAGCGGATCATGATTGTTGAGTTGTCTGTTGAGGGACCAGCTCTAGATTGGTTCATTCAGATGATCCAGCCCTATATGATGACGATGACATGGGCTCAGTTTCGAGAGCAGTTCATGAGGAGATTTTGTCTAGAGCCTCTTCGTTTGAGCTATCGTCTCCGATTGACCAGTATTTCTCATGGAGATCGATCTGTAGAGGAATATACCTGAGAGTTTCTTCGTCTGGGTAGATATGCTGAGAATCTGATGCGAGATCAGTATTTCGCGGTTACTACGTATGTCACTGGTTTGGGTTCAACTTTTGCTGGTATGCCTACATCAGGTCTTACTCTGGAGTCTGTGATTGAGTTAGCTAAGGAGATTGAGCTGAGGTTAGTTAGGCAGGGAGCGATGCCTGATTATTACCAGCTAGGAGTTCAGTCGAGTGGATCGCAAGCTACTCCATATTCGAGTTTTCATGTTGGATCAAGTAGTCAGCAGCGAGGTCCGACTCAGCAGAGTCAGAGACAGCAGCAGTGAGTGCATCGGAGCAGTAGACATGGCCGTGGAGGTCAGCGTAGATCGTTCAGATTTGGGTCAGGTGCTTCGAGCAGCAGTAGTGGTCGTAGTTCTGGATCAGCGGCCAGTGTTTGTCAGACTTGTGGTAGAGTCCATCAGGGACCGTGTTATCTGACACCGCTGACATGCGTCAGATGCGGACAGACAGGACATTTTGCCAGATCGTGTCCTTATTCCGGTTATCAGCAGCAACAGATTTCGCGATTCCCACAACAGTCGATTGCTAGTGCAGCACCCGTGCCATTTCAGTTACCACCATCCCAGCATCAGAGTTCTACTCAGTTTGTTCCACAACAGAGTCGTGGTAGAGGTACTAGAGGAGGTGCCAGAGGTGTTGGCCAGGCTTTTACCAGTCAGCAGGGAGGTCGAGGTTAGGCCAGAGTCTTCCATCTGACTCAGCAGGATGCTCAGGCATCTAATGCAGTCGTGGCAAGTATTGTTTCTGTTTGTTACCTGGATGCTTGGGTTTTGTTTGATCCAGGTGCCACGCATTCATTTTTTTCTCCTGTTTTTGCTTCTAAATCTTGTTGGCAAGCTTCGAGGATGGCTTTTCCTTTGTCTATTGCCACTCCTCTGAGTGATTCCTTGGACGCCGATATTGTTCTTTTTGGTTGTCCAGTTCTCGTAGGAGATAGAGAATTACCCGCTGATTTGATTTTGTTGGATGTGATGGAGTTCGATGTTATTTTGGGAATGGATTGGTTATCTCAGCACTATGCCGTGGTAGATTGCAGGAATAAGGAGGTGACTTTTAGAATTCCTGGTGAAGAAGAATTTAAGTTTGTTGGTGATAGGAGTTCAGCACCTCAGAATCTTATTTCTGCTATTTCAGCTAGGAAGTTGTTGAAGAAAGGTTGTCAGGGATATTTGGCATTGGTCAGGGATACGTCAGTGGAGAAGTTGTCACTCACAGATGTTCCTGTTGCTTGTGAGTTTCCTGATGTTTTTCCTGAGGAGTTGCCAGGTTTACCACCTCATAGAGAGATTGAGTTCTGTATTGATGTGGTTCCAGGTACTACTCCTATATCTATGCCACCTTATCGTATGGCTCCTGCAGAGTTGAAAGAGTTAAAGGAACAATTGCAAGAGTTGTTGGATAAAGGTTTTATTAGACCTAGTGTTTCTCCTTAGGGTGCACCAGTCCTGTTTGTGAAGAAGAAGGATGGTACCCTGAGACTGTGCATTGACTATAGAGAGCTGAATAAGGTGACCGTGAAGAACAAGTATCCTCTCCCGAGGATAGATGATTTGTTTGATCAACTACAGGGTGCACAGTTCTTTTCTAAGGTTGACTTGAGGTCGGGTTATCATCAGCTGCGGATCAGTGAAGCTGATATTCCTAAGACAACGTTTCGCACTCGATATGGCCATTATGAGTTTCTGGTGATGTCTTTTGGTTTGACTAATGCACCAGCAGCTTTTATGGATCTGATGAATAGAGTATTCAGACTGTATGTGGATCAGTTTGTAGTAGTCTTCATTGATGATATACTAGTATATTCAAGGAGTATGGAAGAGCACGTATATCACTTGAGGATTGTACTACAGACATTGAGAGATCATCAGCTTTATGCTAAATTCTCTAAGTGTGATTTCTGGATGGAAAGTGTTTCTTTTCTTGGACACGTAGTGTCTAAAGAAGGTATTCAGGTTGATCCACAGAAGGTTGAGGCAGTATCTGAATGGCCTAGACCTACTTCTGTTACAGAGATTCGGAGTTTTCTGGGTTTAGCCAGGTATTATAGGCGGTTTGTACAGGATTTTTCCAGGATAGCAGCCCCTATGACTCGCTTGACTCAGAAGAACGTTAGATTCGAGTGGTCAGAAGCTTGTGAGAATAGTTTTCAGTTGTTGAAGGAGAAGTTGACCACAGCGCCAGTATTAGCTTTGCCTAATAGTGTGGATAAGTTCACAGTTTACTGTGATGCCTCTAGAATTGGTCTTGGTTGTGTGTTGATGCAGAATGGAAGGGTGATAGCCTATGCTTCGAGGCAGTTGAAGAAGCATGAGCAGAATTATCCTACACATGATCTTGAGATGGCTGCAGTAATCTTTGCTTTGAAGATTTGGAGACATTATTTGTACGGGGTGACTTGTGAGATATTTACTGATCAAAAGAGCCTTAAGTACATTTTTCAGCAGAGAGATTTGAATTTGAGGCAGAGAAGATGGTTGGAACTGTTGAAGGATTATGATCGCAAGATTCTTTACCATCCGGGTAAAGCTAATGTGGTAGCAGATGCCTTGAGTAGGAAGTCCTCAGGTAGTCTTGCTCACATCAGTGTTGAGAGGAGACCATTGATCCAGGAGTTGCATTTGTTGGTGGATCAAGGTCTGATGATGAAGATTAGTATATCAGGTGGACTATTAGCTCAGTTTAAAGTACGATCTGTACTAAGGGATAGGATTAAAGCAGCTCAGAGCTGAGATCCTATTTTGGAAGAGCTTGCAGAGAATGTTCGAGCAGGGAAGTTCACTGATTTCACACTCGATGATGATGGTGTGTTGTGGATCAGTGGTAGATTGTGTGTTCCTGATGTGGATGACTTGAGAGAAGAGATTTTAGAAGAAGCACATTCTACAGCCTACAGCGTTCATCCGGGTGTTACTAAGATGTACCACAGTATCAGAGATTTATACTGGTGGGACGGATTGAAGAAAGATGTCGCTGATTATGTTGCTAAGTGCTTGACGTGTCAGCAAGTGAAAGCTGAACATCAGAAGCCTTTTGGGAAGCTTCAGCCTCTTCCTATTCCCGAGTGGAAGTGGGAAAGGATAGCTATGGATTTTGTGGTCGGTTTACCTCGTTCGAAGGATGGATACGACTCCATCTGGGTGATTGTAGACAGATTGACGAAGTCTGCACATTTCTTGCTTGTGAAAGCCACATATTCAGTTGCTAGATTGGCGAAGTTGTACGTGAAGCATATTGTGTGCCTTCATGGAGTACCTGTGTCCATTGTGTCAGATAGAGGTTCGGTGTTTACTTCGCATTTTTGGCAGAAGTTGCAGGAAGCGATGGGCACTAGGTTGGATTTCAGTACTGCTTTTCATCCTCAGACAGATGGCCAGTCTGAGAGGACGATCCAGACATTGGAAGATATATTGAGGATGTGTGTCTTGGATTTGGGAGGTAGCTGGGATGATCATTTGTCGCTTGTTGAGTTTGCATATAATAACAGCTATCATAGCAGTATTGGCATGGCACCATATGAGGCGTTATATGGAAGGAAGTTTAGATCCCCGTTGAGTTGGGATGAGATTGGTGAGAGAGCTTTGACTGGACCAGAGATGGTTCAGGATGCTGCAGAGAAAGTCGCCGTGATCAAGCGAAGATTAGAGACAGCAGTTAGCAGACAGAAGAGTTATGCGGACCCTAGGCATAGAGATGTGGAGTTTCAGGTTGGAGATTTTATTTTTCTGAAAGTATCTCCGATGAAGGGTGTGATGAGATTTGGCAGGAAGGGTAAGTTAACACCGAGATACATTGGACCGTTTGAGATTCTGGAGAGAGTTGGCACTGTTGCATATCGGTTGGATTTGCCTCCGAGTATGTCACAGGTGCATCCAGTATTTCATATCTCGATGTTGAGGAAGTATATCTCAGATCCTTCACACGTGTTGCAGCCCGACAGTGTGGAAGTGAGTGAAGATTTAACGTTTGTGGAAGAACCTGTGGCGATCGTTGATTATCAAGTTCGACAGTTGCGATCGAAGCAGATTCCGATGGTCAAGGTTCTGTGGCGCAGTGACAGAGTTGAAGAGCATACGTGGGAGATTGAAGCTGAGATGCGAGCTTCTTACCCGTATCTCTTTCCTTCTTGATATTGTTTTCTGGAATTCGGGGACGAATTCTTGTAAGGGGGGGAGACTGTAATATCCCGTGTTTTTAAAATATTTTTACACTGTACCGGGATATGCAGTGTTAATAATTTCTAAACATTATATGATATTTTTACGAGTTAATATGTATTTAAAATCTATTTTAATTACTGTATATTATTTTCAGTGTTTTACGTAAAATTTTCCCGAGACTTGCATTTCCGGGAAAATTTTCACATAAACAATGTATTATTAATTATTTTAAATGTATTTACGGATTTGCATGAACTCATACATATTTTTAAATTATTAAATAAAGCTTGTGAGTGTATATTTATTTAATTAGGGTTTATTATTTCCCTAATATTTTATTAAGTATTTAATTATTTTATTGTTATTTAATTAATTTTATTTAGTATAAATTATTAAAATATTAATATTTTTATGTGTGTGGTGTATATTTGATGTGTGTAATTTAATATTATTTTAATATATAGTATAAAGTATATATATATATATACATATATTTGTCAAAAAATCAAAAAGTTTGGAAAATTACACATTTGCCCCCGATCATCCCTTTCTTCCCCGATTCTTCCCTTCTCCATTTCCGGTCGCTGCCGTGCCGTTTCTTCACCGTGGGTGTGCCGTCCGGTGTGCCACCGTCTTCCCCGACCAATTTCGTCGCCTGAGGAGGCCGTTTCCGACGTCTGGAGATCGATTTTGGCCGGAGAAGCCGAAAATCGATCCACCGTCGATCACACCGATTCCGGCCATCATTTTTGACATTTCTGGTCTCTTTATTCTCCTTGAGCTCCGGTGAGTGTGATTCTAGCTTTGGTTTGAGCTGAATTGGTCTAGATTTGCTTAGATTTCGAATTTTCAATTTCGGCCTATTAGGGTTTTTGATTTTTTTGAGCTTCGAATTGATTGATTCATGGAAACTCCCTTCACAAATGTTGATCCTAGTAGCTTAATCTACATGTGTGAATTTTTGTAGAATTTTTGGAGATTGTTTGGATTTTTGGGTATTTTTGAATATTTTAATATTATTTTCTAATTTTTGGAAATTAATTATTTAAATTATGAAATTGGAGTTTATGGTTGAATTGGGTGTTGAAATGAATTGTAAGGATTTATTTGGAATTTTTATGAATTTCTAAGTATTTATTTTGAATTATTGAAGTTTATGTGATTTTGAGAAATTAGGGTTAAATGTGTTTTTATTTGAATTTAATTGGTTAATTGAGTTTAATTATTGATATTATTGATAAATATGTTGAGAAAATTAATTTTGGATAATTGTATGATTTTTGGTGAATTTTTGAAGTAATTTAAGTATATTTATATATATAGGGGTATTTTGGTAATTTTACCCTAAATTGTCTAAAAATGTAATTTAATCGGTTTTAATAGTTATTTAAGGTATAAAAATGATTTCTATAAATTATTTAGTGTTTTTAACTAATTAAAACTATTTTTCGTGAATTATTTTCAATTATATATATAATATACGGTTTTTCTAATAAAATGAGTTTTAATCGATTTTTACAGTGTTTTAAGGTTAATTATGTAATTTCTACCTATGAAATGTATTTCTATGCTATAAGGATATTTTTGGTATATCTGAATTATTCTGTGTTTGTGGACCCCGATCGGTAGACTGTAGTTGGAGTCCGACCGAGAGGTTGTGAATGAGATGTGGTGTTTATTTTCGAAGTGTGTTTCTTTGCAGGGTCGGCTCTACTCTTTTGAGTAGAGAGATGTCCGTTTTACAGGGGAGGTTCTGTCGAATTTTCGGTAGAATTCTCGTAAAATGTGATATCCAGTCGAACCCTAAATTCTGATTCTGTGTTTAATACTCTAGATTGAATTCTAGGATTTCTGTTAGGGTTATTCTGATGTCGATTATTTATTTCTTGTTTAGTTGCGCCGAGACCGAGGGCTAGTGGACCAGGCCCGTCGGACCTGTCTCGTGGAGCGCATTAGGTGAGTTACTATACTATATATATATGCTTAGGATGCATGATTTTAGAAATATACATTTTATGTTGATTAAATATGCATAAATAAATTGATTATTTCTTAAGTTTACAATAAGTATATTTTTGGTATATACTAAATTATATGCATATTTTGTGAATAAAATATATTTAAAATGTTTTTAAATATATTTCCAGCTTAATTTATAATTTGATTGAATGTATTTGATATATATATACTCGAAATATACCTAGTTTACTTTTGATATATTTCCGGTATATATATGGTTTATATTGTTATTTCAATTAAATTCATGCATCATTTGATTGTGAATGAATGTTTTATATTTATTAATGAAGGATATCGATAGAACGTGCTACCTAGTGGGCAGCACTAGGACCGAGTACGTACCGGTACGCCTATAGTATTTAGGCTATAATACTAACTTATTTGTGGATATTGATTGATTATGATTATTGATATGTGGGAGATGTGGTTTGTGGGTGTGATTGCTGGAGCTCGGTTGACCAAGTGTCTCGGGGCCAATCACACTGACAGTCAGACTGCTGGAGCTCGGTTGACTTAGTGTCTCGGGGCCAGTCTACTGTCCAAATGGATTAAGTGGATATATTTGGATAAGTGAGCCTGTATGGCCAGAGTGTTGTTTAACACTATTTCTGAGGTTGCGATATTCTAGGGTTCTATGTGATCCTTCATAAATCATGATTTTAAATTAACGTATATAAAAAATGATTTTACTGCATCTGCGTGAAATTGCCTGTATATATACATATTAGATATGTATTATTGACTATATGCATTATCATTTAGTGTGTATGTATATATTATAGTAATTCACTCAGTGAGGTCTGACTCCCCTCCGTTGACTATTTTTCAGGAGAGTCAACTTCTTCAGACCTCAATAGCAGGTCGATATGCCGGATTTCTTCCGCCCCAGCTTCTTTATGTAAATTGTCTACTTGAGTCTTATTTATTTTATCTAGACACTGCAGTAGTTGTGAATTAAAGTATTGGATTTCATGTATTTTATTTAAAGAGATGTTTTATATTGAAATTGGATTTGTATTAAAGATTATATATTTATGAGATGAAATTTGATTTAAATCCAGTTGATATGGATAATATTATGATATTTATGATTTTCATTTCCGCTGCATATTATATGATTATTGTTATTATTGCATGATTTATTTTATTTTTCGACTTGCTACGGGTTCCGGATTCGAAAGAATTCCCGTTCCCTAGCGCCGGTCATGGGCCCCTGTTTTGGGTCGTGACATTGGGTCATCTAAACCATGAGCTTAGGTCATAACCCATACCTGTGGATCACACAGCCAACACTTGTAGGTCATAGGCTTGACCCACAGAGCCGACCCACAGTTGTGGGTCGAAGCCCTAGACCTATAAAAATTTCAAATTTTACCCATTTTAGGGACTTTTGGCACATTTTTCAAAAAAGACTCTTAGAGAGGGAAACTGTTGTTGTATTAGGATGAATTTATAGACTTTCTCTCTCTAGAAAAACCTCTGCATTGTGAGAGGAAACCCATTTTTCCCAAACACTTTCAGCCAAAAACTATCTTTTTTAAGGATCTAGATCCAAAATCCAAACTAAGCATCTTCTTTTATCAAAGCATGCTTCAAGGGTAATCATTGGTCCTTCTAAGATCTCCTAATAATTTTTAATTAAAAATTTGCATATTATATCATTTTTCTTCTCCTTCCACTCCTTTCTTGCATTTTATTTTATTTTTTTAATTATTTACTATCTTGTAATGAAGTTGTGATCTTTGAAGTTTAGAATAAGATATGTAAAAGGAGTGGCTAGTTTGGGTGATTTTCAGGAGTTTTTGCATTCATTTTTACATTTTTCATCATTTTTACATCATTTTTCTTTTTATATAAAAAATAGGTATTTTGGTGCTAAAGTTACCATTTTCATTACTATTTTTTGCATTTTTATTAATTTTGTTGCTCTCCTCAATTTCCTTTTTTGATAATTTTACTATTTTTATCATAAAGTTCACATTTTTATGGTAAAAATAGCATTTTTATATTTCTTATTATTTTATTTACATTTTTATTTTTTTTATTGCTTTTTTTATAAATTTACTATTTTTATCATAAAGTTCACATTTTCTTGATAAAAATAGTATTTTTGTTATTTTTATTATTTAATTTTCATTTTTATTATTTTTATTATTGTTATTACCCTTTTTGGTAAATTTTCTATTTTTATCATAAAGTTCAAAATTTATTTTGGTGAAAACAGCATTCTTATCATTTTTATTATTTTTTATTGATTTTTTATTTTTTATTTTTTTGCATTTTTTATTATTTTTCTTATTTTTATTTTCATTTTTGATAAATTTTCTAGTTCATATTTTAATGGTAAAAATTACATTTTTATCATTTTTATTTATTTATTGCATTTTTATTATTTTTATCATATTAATTGCATTTTTTATTATTTTCATCATCTTTATCATATTAATTGCATTTTTTTTTATTATTTTCATCATCTTCTTTGATGGATTTGTTATTTTTACCATAAAATTCACATTTTTAGGGTAAAATAGCATCTTCATCACTTTTATTATTTTATTTGCACTTTTATTATTTTTATTACCTCTTTTGGTAAATTTGTTATTTTTATCATAAATTTTACGCTTTTATGGTGAAAATGACATTTTTATCATTTTTAGTATTTTATATGCATTTTTATTATTTTTATTTTCCTTTTTGATAAATTTGCTATTTTTATCATTAAGTTCATATTTTTATGGTAAAAATAGCATTTTTATTATATTAATTGCCTTTTTATCATTTTTGTCATTATTTTTATCATTTTTATTATATTAATTGCCTTTATATCATTTTTGTCATTCTTTTTTTTTTAATTTGTTGTTTTTATCATAAAGTCCACTTTTTTTTTGGCAAAAACATAATTTTTAACATTTTTATTATTTTATTCATTATTATTATTTTTACTAATTTAATTGCCTTTGTATTTATTTTTGTTATTTTTATTATTTTATTTGCATTTTCATTATTCTTGTCATTTTTGTTTCTTCCATCATTAATTTTGCACTTGTTATCATAAAATTTCCTTTTTTTTCTGGTCAAAGTTGCATTTTTATAATTTTTTTTAATTTTATTTGCATCTTCATTATTTATTTTGCATTTCTATTATTTTATTCAACTTCTATTGTTTTGTTATTTTTATTCCTTTATTTCAATTTAGTTGCATTTTCCTATTGCAAAATTCTATTTTCATAATAAAAATGGTAACTTTGCACCAAAATACCTAAAATTCCAAAATCTTGCATCATGTATCTTCATTGGCGTCCTTGTGTGAATATTTGTTAAATTGCTTTTATCATTTTAATTGCTTTGCTTTTTCTCTTATCATGAATGAATGAAATACATAAAATTGTTATATATGTGATGTGTGCTTGCATGTGCGTGAAAGAAAACCTTTGTTTTGCAGGTTTCTTAGAATAGGACCTTTCCCTTTATTTTCCATTTTGATAGAATTAATAGAATAGGGAACTATTTATTCAAAATTCATTAAAATTCAACTCAAGAACATGTGTAAAATTACACTCAACAAATTCTCACACACTAGAGAATTGATTGTCCTCAAGCAAAAATTAGATTTAAACATATAAACACTAGCTTAATCATAACCAAAGAGTTACAATTTCTAAGATATGCAAGTCAACAACATCGAGACTGAAACATGTTCACTAAAGAAGATAATTAGACAAAAGTACATCATATATGAACAATTTACTAATCATAACCTAAGCACATTACCTATTTAAAATCCAATGAACATAACCTTAGAAGAAAAACAAATTTGGCTATAAATGCATTTTGCGCTCCATTTCACAACATCTTTTCTTTTATTTGATGAGTGCATTTTATGCTCCATCTCACGCTTTTCTCTCTAATCAAATCTTCCCACTTTAGTAATCCCCTGCCGTTCCCGCACTATTAAACATGGATACTGCTATGTGGGTGATTTGGATACTCTTTTCTTTAATTAGAGCATTGGAGTAAATTCAAAGCATGTAAAAATTTAGAATTAAGCATTGCTTTTATTAAAGAAAAATAAATATTTTTTTCTAAAAAATTTCATTTAATCTCCTAATTTCATGCTCAAATTCAATATTTTGGCTCATGCTGTAATATCTCGTGTTTTTAAATATTTTTAATACTGTACCGGGATATACAGTGTTAATAATTTTTGTATATATATTATGATATTTTTACGAGTTGATATGTATTTAAAATCTATTTTAATTATTGTGTATTATTTACAGTACTTTACGTAAAATTTTCCCTAGACTTTTATTTTCGGGGAAATTTTCACATATAAATAATTTATTATTAATTATATTAAATATATTTACGGACTTGCATGAACTCATACATATTTTAAAATATTAAACACCGTGTATACATGTAATTGTTTATTTAATTAGGGTTTAATATTACCCTAATATTTTATTAATTATTTATTAGTTTTATTGTTATTTAATTATTTTTATTTAGTATAAATTATTAAAATATTAAATATTAAGTGTGTGGATGTGATTTTTTTTCAAATATTTTATTAAAATTATTTTTTTTTATTTTTCTTTTTCTTTCTTTTTCTTTTTCTTTTCTTTTCTTTTTCTTTTCCTTCTTCTTCTCCTTTCTTCTTCCTTCCCGTGCCCGATCACCAACCACCGCTTTGCAACTGCCGTTCCCCTACCGTCGGTGTGCCGCCAGCAGCTCCGCCTTCCCTAACCAGCTGCTCTGCTGCCCCAAGCTTCTTCCCCGGCGCCGGCTAGCCCCATTTTCCCTATTTTTGGTCGAAACTTCTCTCCTCACCGTCGACCACGGATTTCGGCCACCATTTTCGACACCGCCGGTCTCTTTCTTCTCCTTGAGCTCCAGTGAGTGTGATTCTAGCTTTGGTTTGAGCTTAAACGGTCTTGATTTTGCTTAGGTTCTGAATTTTTTATTACGACCCATATTAGGGTTTTTGATTTTTTTGAGTTTCGAATTGATTGATTCATGAAAAAATCCCTTCACAAATGTTGATCCTAGTAGCTTAATATAAATGTATGAATTTTTGTGGAATTTTTGAGAATTATTTTGATTTTTGGGTATTTTTGAATATTTTAATATTATTTTCTAATTTTCGGAAATTAACTAAATAAATTATGAAATTGTGTTTTATGGTTAAATTTAGGTGTTTAAATGAATTATAGGAATTTATTTGGAATTTTTATGAATTTCTATGTATTTATTTTGAATTATTGAAGTTTATGTAATTTTGGGAAATTAGGGTTAAATGTTGTTTTTTAATTGAAATTAATTGGTTAATTGAGTTTAATTATTGATATTATTGATAAATATGTTTAGAAAATTAATTTTGCATAATTGTATAATTTTTGGTGAATTTTTGAAGTAATTTTAGTATATTTATATATATAAGGGCATTTTGGTTATTTTACACAAAATTGGCTAAAAATGTAATTTAATTGGTTTTAATAGTTATTTAAGGTATAAAAAATGATTTCTAACAAAATTATTTGGTATTTTTAACTAATTAAAACTATTTTTCGTGAATTATTTTCAATTATATATATATAATATACGGTTTTTCTAATAAAATAAGTTTTTATCGGTTTTTACAGTGTTATAAGGTTAATTATGTAATTTCTACCTATAAAATGTATTCTATGATATAAGGGTATTTTTGGTATTTCCTGAATTGTTATGTGTTTATGGACCCCGGTCGGTAGATTGTAGTCTGGAGTCCGACCGAGGGGTTGTGAATGAGATGTGGTGTTTATTTTCGAAGTGTGTTTCTTTGTAGGGTCGGCTCTACTATTTGAGTAGAGAGATTGTCCATTTTACAGGGGAGGTTCTGCAGAATTTTCGGTAGAATTCTCGTAAATTGTGATGTCCGGTTGAACCCTAATCTCAATTCTGTTTTTAATATTCTAGATCGAATTCTAGGATTTTCTGTTAGGTTATTCTAATATCGATTATTTATTGTTTGCTTAGTTGCGGCTGAGACCGAGGGCTAGTGGACCAGGCCCGTCGGATCCATCTCGTGGAGCGCACTAATTGTGAGTTAGTATACTATATATATATGCTTTAGGATGCATGATTTAGAAATATATGTTGTATTTTGATTTAAAATGCAGTAAATAATGTGATTTGTATTTAAGTATATTTTTTGGTATATATTAAATTATATGCATGTTTTGTTAATAAATTATATTTAAAATGTTTTTAAATATATTTCTAACTTAATTTATAATTTGATTGGATTCATTTGACGTATATATACTCGAAATATACCTAGTTTACTTTTGGCATATTTTCCGGTATATATATGGTTTATATTGTTATTTTATTTAAATTCATGCATCATTTATTTGTGAATGGATGTTTTATAATTATTAATGAAGGATATCGATAGAACGTGCTACCTAGTGGGGCAGCACTAGGACCGAGTACGTACCGGTGCGCTTATAGCAAATAGGCTATACTACTAACTATTTGTGGGTATTGATTGAATGTAATTATTTGATGTGTGAGATATGGTTTGGAGGTGTGATTGCTGGAGCTTGGTTGACCAAGTGTCTCGGGGCCAATCACACTGGCAGTCAGATTGCTAGAGCTCGGTTGACTTAGTGTCTCGGGGCCAGTCTACTGTCTAAATGGATTAAGTGGACACATTTGGATTAAGTGAGCCTATATGGCTAGAGTGTTGTCTAACACTGATTGAGGTTTTGATATCATAGGGGTTCTATTTGATCCTTCATAAACTGTGATTTTCAATAAAATATATAAAAATGATTTCTTACTGCATCTGTGTGAAATTTGCCTGTATATATACATATTAGATATAGATACTGTTGAATGTATGCATTGTCACTTAGTTTGCATGTATATATATTATAGTAATTCACTCAGTGAGGTCTGACTCCCCTCCGTTGACTATTTTTCAGGAGAGTCAACATCTTCAGACCTTAGTAGCAGGCCTATACGCCGGATTTCTTCTGCCCCGACTTCCTTGTGTAAAACTGCTTACTTGAGTCTTATTTTTATAATCTAGACACTGCAGTAGTTGTAAATTAAAATTATGGGATTTTATGTATTTTATTTATGTAAGATATTGTATTATGTGAACTAGATTTATATATATATGAGATGAGATTTAACTTAAATCCAGTTGGTGAAAATACTATTGTGATATTTATGATTTTTATTTCCGCTATATTTGATATTGTTATTATTATTTATTGCATGTTTTATTTTATTTTTAGGTTTGCTACGGGTTCCGGATTCGAAAGAATTCTCGTTCCCTAGCGCCGTTCATGGCCCCTGTTTTGGGTCGTGACACATGCTTAGGTTGCAAGAACTAAATTATACATACATAAAGACCATGTTTAACTATCTTAACTCATAAACCATTCAATATTTTGATAATTTAATAAAAAATGCATACTTTATACACTACCACCCTTTTAAATGCAATGGAGCTTCAATTTTGCACAAAAATAAAGCAAAAAAGTTTTAAGGACAAGCATTACTACAAATGTGGAAAAATGAGTTGAAAGTTAATGAAATTTGAATTTATGCTTTGATGATGATGATGATGATGATGATGATGATGATGATGATGATGATTATATTATTATTATTATTATTATTATTATTATTATTATTATTATTATTATTATTATTATTATTATTATCATTATTATTATCATTATTACTATTATATCTATTATAGAAAACATGCATAATGTGATGCAATATGCAAAATATGGAACCCTCCCCACACTATCCATGTCAATGTCATCAATGATTGAATTAACGTAAGGGAATAAAGAAATACAAAAGAGAAGTAAAAAAAGAAAGAGGAGACAATAAAAAGGAATGACGTAATAGAAAGTTTGAGGTACTGCCCTATGTGGGAAATCTTAAACATAATATGCAGCAGCTTGACATAGCCATGTGCAAGCTATGTTGTATGGCACAGTTGAACTTAATTTTTTGCATGCTTGAGCCTTTTAACCTCTTCCTTTCGTGAATGATGCACCTAAGTGAAAAAACAAAACAACAACAACAACAATAATAATAAGGGAAAAATAAACACAAAAATAAAAGAAAAACAAGAGTGAATTAAGAAAATATTGGGTTGCCTCCTAATTAGCACTTGTTTAAAGTCACTAGCTTTAACTAAATTCCTATTTGATCATTGGAGATAGGAGAGGATTGATTACAGAATAATCTTGCCCTACTTGAGCTCACTTATTTGGCATTGGAAAAGAAGATGAAAAATTCTTAAAATCATATCCTTTCCAAACACTTTTAATTTGCCACTCTTTATTATCTTTCTTTAAAGGTCCTTCTTCTTCTTAACTTTTTTTTTTTCACCTC
This sequence comes from Mallotus nudiflorus, assembly GCA_947683625.1. NCBI lineage: Eukaryota > Viridiplantae > Streptophyta > Magnoliopsida > Malpighiales > Euphorbiaceae > Mallotus > Mallotus nudiflorus. The sequence goes on from CANTUR010000162.1 coordinate 2,886,498, forward strand.
TTTAGTATCACGAATGAGGCATGTTTTAGGTGGCTCTTTGGGAGCTTATGGAAGACCATCTTTAGCACAAGCCTCAACTACACTCTAACTTGAAAATAAAAAGTCATTGACGGAGATTGTTATGCCATTTTCAACACGTCAAACTCAACTTCTCTTCCCTAACTTCAAATGTTATCATTGTCACGACCCAAACTAGGAGTCATGACCGGCGTTAGGGAATGGGAATTCTTTCGAATCCGAGACCCGTAGCAAGCCTTAGAAAATAAAATCATGCAATAATTAAATAAAAGTATGACCAAATTAAATTTTTCTGAATCAATATATAAAATAAATACTCCAAATCCTTTTATAAATGAATACATATTCGTACAATGTTCAAATACAAATTCTCAGAGTATATAATATCCAAACAAAATAATACACTTCCAATATAATAAACAGTACTACTGCAGTTTCTAGAATACAATTCAAAGTTTAGAATATACATTTGCATAAAATAGCCGGGGACTGAAGAACATCGGCGAGGAACTCTACAACTAAGGTCTGACGATATGGGATCTCCTGAAAAAATAATTGAGGGGGGTCAGACCTCACTGAGTGAGTTATTATACTATATATACATGCAATCTAAACCATAACAATCAGACATTCTTATATATATAATATGTATATACACACATTTCACGCGAATGCCAAACTTTGCTTTTATAAATATACTCATTATAGAAAATGTTTATTTTAATTCATGAAGGATCCATAGAACCCTAAATAATAACAACCTCAAACAATCCCATCATCACTCTAGCCATACAGGCTCACTTGATTCCAAATAGAACACTTATTCCAATCTGGACAGCAGACTGGCCCCGAGACACTAAGTCGACCGAGCTCCAGCAGTTTGACTGTCAGTGTGATTGGCCTCGAGACACTTGGTCAACTAAGCTCCAGCAATCACACTATCTATCACCTCACATCTCAATCAACCCAATAGATCATTCAATTCACTTATGGATAGTAGACTGGCCCCGAGACACTAAGTCAACCGAGCTCCAGCAGTCCGACTGTCAGTGTGATTGGCCCCGCAATCACACTATCTAACATACCATTAATCTTAGTCAAATCAATTAAATCAATTATAATCACCCAATTTTAACTCTCACTCAATCCTTATCTATCGTACCGGTACGTACACGGTCCTAGTGCTTGCGCCCACCAGGAAGCACGTTCTATTGATATCCTTCACTTCGAATAAACTCATTCATTCGGAAAATAATTAATGTAGAACAATATTCATAATAGTAAAACCAAAC